>CATIWQ010334475.1:0-23186 GCA_949673415.1 Euphorbia schlechtendalii | reverse complement strand
ACATAAGCTACAAAGGAAGAGCCAAAGTTTTCTCTCACAAGATCCCAATGCATTTTAATTACAGGGAACAAACTTATAAGATTGCAATTGCTCAATTTACTATCATGATTAAACTTTTGCTTAAATTTAAAATGCTTACATCAATCCCAATAGAACTAGGAGAATACCACTTTAGTAACCATAACCATAAGCTATAATTCACAAAAATTCCTAGACCTTAACTTTCTACATTTCGTTTCCATTTCGCAAATATAGACTCATGAGTACCAGTGCCTAAATTCTTATGATGAGTAAACCGTTTCTGGAAAATAGTCTAATTTTAATACTACGGCTCTTCCAAACTATATATTACTTTAAAAATTTACAGGTTTCCCACAGGTGCCCTCTTTAAAATTTTAGAAGTTGCATTTCCTAATCAATTTACATTTCATGCTATATAAACCATAAGTAAACACACGCATATGATTATATAGTCCCCGATGCTATGGAATTTGTTAAAAGAGGAAATGATACGCTTCACTTACCAAAAATTGCCTTGCATCAGGCTAAACAGATCTGTTGAATCTCTTCGCAGCAATAGACAAGCTTACCCTTATAAACTACAGAGGTGATTGTAAGCAATAGACAAGCCAGATGTTGCCATTCTGAGGGTCCCAATAGTGTATTCACGGAATGCAGGTAAGTCATCCATTTCATTGTTTTCCTCATTTTCTGCCAATATCAACCACGTCAGACTTCAAAACTTTCTCTATAACAAACAAACTTAAAAAATTTTAAAAAAATTTGCACATCTCTACCCTCATTCTGGCCCTCAGTAACTGATCTATCTAATTCAGAAGTCCAACAACACGCAGAGAGCTTAGAACATTCACAACCCATCCCACACTACAGGTTGAAATTTGAACCAAAAAAATAATCTAATAACCTCAGAAATTACAATAAGTCACCCATTTACAGTAAGCAACCTTTTCTAATCTTACTCTATTGCTTTTCCTTCCTTCAATTAAAACCCAAAAGCCCCTTCTTTCATCCTTTCTCTTCCTAATCCTTTTTTCGATGAAATCTATTCTAACTAATCTAAAATTATCATAAATCCCATTTTTTCCTCAACCTTATCTACTGACACATAATCAAACAATAAAAACCATTAAAACTGAGGCTATTTGAAATAAAATCAAATTAGGGATTTGAAAAATTTAACCTGATTTGAGCAGCGGGAAAGTGAGGAATGCTTTCCAAATGACGACAAGAAGAAATTCATTAACCATACATGTTAATGTGTCGAGTTGCAACTCTGGCAGTTAAATCTTGGTTAAGAAACTCAGGTTTCTCTTGCTTTCGATATTTTGTTCCCATCCCAAATTTATATAATTAATTGTATTAATATTGGATAGAAGCAGACAGCGTCATTTTTCCCTTTCAATAAAAGAGGAAAATGATGTCGTTCTAATACCCTGTGTTTAAAAGAAAAAGAGCAGAAATACAAGTTACCAAGAAACAGAAAACCCATCCCTTTTGCAGAGGCAGCCATAGAAGCTTTTGGGAGGCAAAACCTTGCCAGAAATAAGGGTTTAGGAATTTTAGAGAGAAGCAAGAAGAAGGAAGCAAAAAGTGAGTTGAGATTTTTTTATGTTTATTATATTATTTTATTTTTTTAATTAGTTTTGACAATCCATTAATTGAGCGGGATATAATCCCGCCAAACAATTTTATTATTCACTTAACCCACACCTCATTCTTTAGTGTTTTAGGCAACGCCATATACTAATCTGTTGCATATTTTATGGATTTTTATATTTATTGCAACTGATTTGAAACAATTTGCAATATCGTTGTCATAGGTTGATTTTTTTCTAAAAATTGCAATGGTTAAAGGGCAACATTATGTATTTTCGTTGCCACAGGCCATCTATGGCGTAGTGGAATTAGATCATTTGACGTGTATGAGACCTCTGTTTCTACATGGTATCAGAGTTCGGTTATGATGTTGGTCCGCCCGTTGATATTGCTCCGCGCTTCAAATGAATTTGGGCGTGAGAGGGTGTGTTGGACATCTCACATTACTAGTGACTTAAGCATTGTTGCTCCTTATATGTGTAACAACCCTCACCTTTGAGATACCTTTTGAGGTGAGTTAGATCATTGTTTACAGAATCATTGAATGATTACATAAAGATTTGAATTCATAATAAAATAGATTCAGGCGTTTTACAAATTCATTTTGCAAATTTTGATTACTGAAATATTAGGTCTAATATATGATTTCATTCATACATTTTCATTAACATTCAAAATTTGAAAGCTATTTGATATGTAATGATTCACTTGATTTTTTTATGTAATTTGTAATTTTTTCGAGTTTAATTTGTTTCTTAAATTCTCAAAGATGCGAACCTAGTTGGGATATACGCATTTAAGAGTTTCATGATTTTAATTTTTTTGTTTTTTGAAAAAAAACTGAGCAAGATTGACCGTATTATTTTAATAAAACCTAGTTGTTATTTTTATTCATGCGGTGGCTCATGTTTGCTTGAAATTCTGTTTTGGTCTATAATGTACATATTATAATTATTAATAGGGATTACGTGAAGGATTAAATTAGATTGTTCTTTTTCTTTTATTATAATAAGTGAAAGATAAATTAGATCATTGACATTTTGTTCTTTTTATTATATGATAATAGGTGAACGATAAATTAGATCATTGACATTTTGTTACTTTTATTATGATATAATTTTGTCAAACTATTACTGCAAAGTACATATTAAATCCTCTGAGTAGACATAACGTTAGATGTGCAGAGGCATTTCTAAAAAAATATTTTAACATCAACTGACATAGTTGTTTTTTTTATATTAGTTGAAAAATTCAAATTTGGACCTAGTTTTAATAGAATTATTGTTGGAATATTTTGAGTATAAAATGTTCCTTATATTTAAGAAACGATTTTAACTTTATTGTTATTTTTTAAGGTTATATATGGATTCTTACATGATATCAGAGTTAGAATGGTAATATTAAAGTCTAGTATGATGATGAGACACCCTTTGACAATTCATGAACTGATATGAATACGAGGGGATGTGTTGGAATCCCACGTTAATTCACTGTAACCTTGTTGAGTATATTTTAAGATTATATGTAAATAATTATAATTAATTAGGAGAACTTCACATCATATGACGTATGAGGACCTGGCTCTATAAATAGAATCAAGCCTAGAATTGTAACAACTACATTAGTCTATTGTTAAAAAATGCCGACAGCTTTGTTCTTAGGAATTTCCGTTGCAGTTCTTTCCATTTATCTTCTCCGTTGTTGGTGGCTCAATAGAAACTCAGTCCTAATCAAGTGGCCTGTTTTTGGCATAATTCCATCCATAATTGTCAACATATCTCAAATCCATGATTTCTGGACTCATATTCTTCGTCAAAATGGTGGAACTTTTCACTTCAAAGGCCCCTGGTTTAGTGGCTTAGATTTTCTTTCAACCTGCGATCCAATCAATATTAACTACTTCCTCAACACTAACTTCTCTAACTACAAAAAAGGCGACCACTTTAGGGACATGTTAGAGCCTTTAGGCAACGGAATTCTTGCTGCTGATGCCGATGATTGGAGAAATCAAAGGCGGATTGTTCAGTCTTTGTTTCATGACAAGAGGTTCAAGTCTGCTGTTGAACGCATTGTCAATCAAACCATATCAAAGGGGCTTTTCTCGGTCCTCGAAAATGCTTCTAAATCGGGAAGTGTGGTTGATTTGCAAGACATAATGCAGAGATTGACCTTTGACAATATATGTTTTCTTATTCTCGGATTCGATCCGGAATGTCTTTCGGTTGATTTCCCGCAGGTTGCAATCGAGACAGCTTTGCATGATGTTGAGGAAGCTGTGCTTTATCGCCATTTGCTCCCGTCGCCAATTTGGAAATTGCAGAGGTTTCTTCAGATTGGGAAAGAGAAATATCTAAGAAAGGGATGGAAACTCATTGATAAATTAGTCGCTGAATGCATTGCAAAAGAGAGAGAGATATTAAGTCGTCAGGAAAACAGATTGGAAAACGATAGTGATAATTTCAGTGTATTAACATACTTCTTATCGGGTTCTGCTGACGAAGAAAATGGAATCGAGATTAAGTCCAACAAATTTCTCATTGACTTGGCATTCAATATGATGACAGCCGGGAGAGACACAATAGCTGCTGCCCTTGTTTGGTTTTTCTGGCTTGTCGGGACACACCCATCTGTAGAGGAAAATATATTGAAAGAGATGGAAGCAAATTTACCAAGGGAAAACAGTGATCGAAAACCGACAATTTTCGGTTTTGAAGAGCTAAATAAGCTAGTTTATCTTCATGCAGTAATATGTGAGGTTTTGAGGTTGTATCCAAGTGTGCCTTTCAATCACATAGTTTCGGCTAATGAAGATATTTTCCCCAGCGGTCATCGAATTCCGAAAAATCAGATGATTTTGTATTCGTTGTATTCCACGGGAAGAATGGAAGAAATATGGGGTAAAGATTGTCTTGAATTTAAGCCGGAAAGATGGATAACAAAAAAAGGAGAAGTGGTTCATGTTCCGCCGAATAAGTTTATAGCATTTGGTGCAGGACCAAGGAGTTGTTTGGGGAAGAACTCGACATTTATACAAATGAAAGCAATTGGAACCGCCATTATGTGGAATTACAAAGTTGAAGTGCCACAGCACCATCCTGCTCAACCTAGTTCTTCTGCTGTGATGTACATGAGACATGGTTTGAAGGTTCGAGTTTCTAGAAGATTAACATTTTGAGAACACCTTTTTTTTAGTAACGTGCAAGATATTTCAATTCCATTAATGTATTTATTCACGAAGTTAAGCCTAAGTAAGACTCTGTGAATTACTTCTTTATTGAATAAAACTATATTTTCAACATATCAATATCCCTCGCATAACAGTATTTATGTAGTTAGTAAGAATTCATCAAAATAATAGCATATCACTTAAGACAGTTGACTAAATGAAGGAATTAAACTATTATTCTACATTCATGTGAGGCTGAACTAATGGCTTTTCCATGTAATTGGAATGATTGTTTCGGCTCTTCTAGTATTAGGAAACAAATACTGAACTTGTCGTGGTAACAATTATAATATTTGAAGTTTTAAAGGAGGAAAAAAAACTAATAATTGTAATGTGATAAAGTTTAAGGTTAGCTGGATTATACTGATATAACATTTTCAAAATTTAGTAAAACTTAAATAATCAATAAAAAATATTCATAATTACTTTAGAGTTTTTAGAAATCGTTATTTTATACCAAGCACAAACATCTCATCGAAATAATCATGTTTCTCTCTCTCTATATATATATATATATAATGAAAGGAATAATATTTTTTCTTTTCTTAAATTTTTAGATTTTGCCTTTTTACTTTTTCCATAATTGTCTCTTCCATCTCGTCCATTTTTCAGATTTCTTTTTTCTCTATCTTCTTCTTTTTTTTCTTTAAATCAAGATCTTTTTTAATCGAAATCTCATCAAATCATGATTTGTTGCTACTTTTAATCTCATTCCAATTTCACCATCAAATTCCGGTCTAGATTCAAATTTATTGCTTCGTTTTACTTTTTCATTTCGATCTCTTCACTAATTTTCCGATATGTGTCGCTACATCTTTTCATTTCTTCGATTTGTTCCAATATGTTCATCTATGTTCCAGTTTGTTTTCTCCTCCGATTTGATTTTCCAATTTGATAATCTCTTTTTAGTTATCTCTGTTTTTCTTGTAATTTTGTTCTGATTTGTTTTTTGCTGCAATTTGTTTGATAATTGTTTGCTCTTTTTTCTTCTTATTTTTATAGATTACGATTTGTGTTTTTCAGATTTGTTCAACTTCGATATTTTTTTGGATCACAATTTGTTTCAATTTTATTTATTTTTCGTTGAGTTTAGTTTTTTTACGGCAAGTTTGAGTTGTACGATTTTTGTTTTCTGTAATTTTTACTCAACTTTTTTATGCAAGATGTTTACTGTTTTAGTGTATTGTGATGTAATTTGAAAATAAGATTTCAAGTTTCTCAAGTTTGAAGATTGTGGTGTGATTGTTGATTATTTTTTTAGTTTTTATATCTTTTCCGACTTCCATTAAAATCCAATTTCATATCATGTCATTATACCTGGTATAATGACTATTATACCTGGTATAAAATCATTATACTAGGTATAATGACCATTATAATTTGTATAACGAGCAATACAAAAACATATTCACATAATTGAAGATAAAGAAAGTATTAAGATTAAGTTTCAAGTTTCGCATTTGAATAGTATATTGTCATAATACCAGTATCAAGTATTATATTTCACATTAGAATCCGGTTTTCATATCATTTCATTATACACGGTATAATGCAAATTAAAATTTAAAAAATAATTGGAGATACAAAAAGGTATTAAGATTAAGTTTCAGATATCATATTTGAATAGTATAATGGTTATTATACCAAGTATAATAATCAACATAACGAAGAATATCAGAGAAATATTCAAATCATTGAAGATAATGAAAATTTTAAGATCTGGTTTCAAATTTCATATTCGAACAGTATAATAGACATTATACCTGGTATAATGACTATTAAACCAAATATAATGTTTGTTATACCTGGTATAATAGCCTTTTAAACCTGAAATCAGTGGATATTCTTATGTTCACGTATTTTAAAAATTCAAAACTTAAATTCACGTTTTATGAAAAATCAAAACTTAAAATATGAAATTTGTAAAACTACATCTTGGTATGATTTAAAATTATTTTATCTTTTTCTGGTAATCCTATAAAATACCCATGTCTATTCGAAAGCAAATATTTAGGCCGTAATGGTGATACTTTTATTGGGCTTTAATGGGCCTGCTCGTTTCCTTTCATCTATTTATCACTACTCATTTGGTTATGAGCCAATCATTAATAGCCTTCTGAAAATAAAATAAATGAGAACATGAGTTAAGTATCCATCAAAGTGCTTACAATTTCATCAACCAGATTAGTGAAATATTACCCATAAACATCACTTTGAGGAGAGTATTGGGCCTAGCGGTACTCAGTATTGGGCTTTTATGGGCTTGTTGTCTTAACAAATCCTTGAGCTTTCAATTCCAAAAATATATTTTTCTAGAATAAAACCATCAACCACCTCACTTCACTTATTTGAAAAAAAAAGTTAAAACTTTAGGTGCAAATTTAAATGAATATAGTCCACGTTAGTACTAAAAGAAATTAGTATTATTTTTTTGTCTATTCAAATTATTTAACTAGGTTTTGAATTTGATTCAAGTTTACGATTTGATAGTTTTACCGCAGGGTTGAGTTCTATTTAGGGAAGAGCAAAAATAAAAAAATTGAACTGAACCGACCTAAATCGAAACCGAACTGAATAAATTTGATTCGGTTATCGGTTCATATATTTTGTTGAATTTCGGTTCAGTTCTATTTTTGATTTTAGGGGTATAAAACCGAATATTAATTTCTATTCTTCTCTGTATCGTGGCTTTCTCTCAAGCCCAGTCACACAATACAGCCTCCACGCTCTGCCCCTCTCTCCATTATCTGACGAATTAATCCACTTTCTAAGGTAATTTCGTTTTCTAGAATTATCTCTCTCGGAATTAACTTTCAATTCATCATCTATCCCTTTCTCAACTACATTATGGTCTAATTTTGGCTTGCTGAGATTTTCGGCACTTTTAGATTTTGCCTTTTGGATTTTGTTTTCAGTCTAATTCATAGATTTTGGATTTTTTATGAGATTTTCGACACTGTTAGATTTTGGCGGTTTATGTATTTTCTCATCGAAAATAAGCCAAAGATCAAATTTTATGGCTTTGCCATATTTTCATTGTTTTCGGTCAAAAATCATCGTTTGGACTTTCAATTTTGCATTTTTCCAATTTTTAGGACTTCATTGCAATTTTCTAAAAGTTGTTGTGCTTGTATTTTATTTCCGGATTTGTAACCCTAGTTTCCCTAGCCTATTTGAAATAAAAAAAACAATGTCAATTTTAGTTTTTATCTTCAAATAATTTTCAGAAGAATTTTTCTTATTTCTCTAGTTTTTGGTTTTTTTGCAATTTCTAGAGATTTAGGGAGCGTCTGATATATGTTGAAGTTGCGATTTCTTCAGAATTTGACTATAAATTTATTGTTTCAATTTTTTTTATAGTCCGCTGCATTAATAATGACCTTTTGGAAAGTAGGTTTTACCATACATTAATGATTTCGGTTCAACCAAGACCGAATTGAAATATTACGGCTCGATTCAAACCGAATCGAAATTAATTCGATTCGGTTTTCAGTTCTTATATTTTATTATTCTCAGTTTTCTATTCGATCCGGTTTGGCTCGGTTTTTGGACCGAATCGAAATTTGTTCTTCCCTAGTTCTATTGGTTTCTAATAAAAAAAATTATTGAATATCTTTCAACTTCAATACTCATATTCATCTCTTTTAAACAAGTTCAAACTTACAAAGCTTGTTGGTGTTTATATGATTTAAATTGTTAATTATTTTCATTGTTATTAGAGTTTTCATGTTAGTGGCATATTGCTTATTTCCAGATTATGTTATTTACTCAATATCCACATATAAAATTACGGCGATCAATGGAGAACCACGGAACAACACTCCATCTTACAACCACAAAAGGAATCAAAGATAGACATGATAAGATAAATAGTGGAAATTTTTTGGCTTATCCATTATGGTCTAGTTTTGTGGTAGGATTACGATCATATTTTCTTCAACTTCTGAAAGTTGAACTGAACTGAACTTATTTTAATGTTAATTTATAATCACACATAAATGAATTTAACTGAACTGAGTTTAATTGAATTGTAGTTGAAGATAACATGACCTAAGGAGAGTATTCATTTAAACGGGTTCTAATTTTTGGAAGAAAAAGAAATAATTAATTGACTTATTTAGGGTATTACGGAAACTAATTGTGGAATTCCTCGTTCTCATTTCCAATATGATTTTGAAAAAATTTCCTCAAAATATTTTCACATTCCTCACTGTGCATTTCCATTATCCATACGATATTCCTTATTCCTAATTAGTTACCTAGTAGAATTTATTAAAATAAGGACTAATGCATTTGGAATCCCCTCAAGTTGTTCCTAAATTTCGGATTCCCCCCTGAACTTTGAAATGTTCTCAATGCCCCCCTGAACTTGTCTAAACGATCTCAATACCCCCTGAACTTGTCTAAAATGTTCTTAATTTCCCTCTAAATTTTGAAATGTTCTCAATGCCCCCTGAACTTGTCTAAACGTTCTCCAACACCCCTCAATCCAACATTGCAAGTTGCGTTAGTAGACCAACAAACATGAGCGCGTTAATGAAAAAAATTATTTAAAAAAATTAAGAACGTTTAGACAAGTTCAGGGGGCATTGAGAATGTTTAAAAAATTATCTCCATCTATTAAATAACCAAATTGAGGGGGTGATGGAATGCGGTTTAGATAAGTTCAGGGAGAAATAGAAAACGTTTAGACAAGTTCAGGGGGGCATTGAGAACATTACAAAGTTCAGGGAGGAATTGATAACTTTTAGACAAGTTCAGGTGAAATTGATAACGTTTATACAAGTTCAGGGGGGCATTGAGAACATTTCAAAATTTAGGGAGGCATTTGAAATTTAGGAAGTACTTGAGAGGGTTCAAAATGCAGAAGGCCTTAAAATAATAGCATATCATCAGTTAAGATATAAATCTCTAAATGAAGAATATAAAGTACGATTCTACCTTCATTCTTAGATTTCTATATTGATTACGGAACATCGGGTTCAAATATATATTATAAAAAAAACAAAAAAAAAAAAAAATAAGAAAGAAATAAAATAAAACATCAAAAAACCAGCAATTAATGCGACAGGGTAACCACCTCAAACAGTTTCTTCGTCTAGTTTCTTGTGGAAGCTCTGAGCTTCCATTTTTTCCATCAAAATCTTTTATCCGTCCAATGTTGAAAGATAATCATTTTAGGATTTTCATCAAGATTAATAAAATATTTAAAATTTCATTAAAATGATCAATTTATCTCTTTTACTTAATTATAAAATTTTCTTTTTTCTTAATTATTACCTTATTATTTCACTTTATATTTAATCATTTTTCTTATTAATACAAAGATAAATTAGAAAAAAAATGTTAAATGTTACATTGATACGTGAGAATGATAAACAAAATAAAAAATGAAAATTTGACTAAAACAATAATCTTTCGACACCGGATACATGTGTTATAAAATAAGAGGGAATTAGTGAGATTCATATTTTTTTGGTTCAAATTTTTGTATTAAATAAAATAAATTATTAATTTTAATTAATTATAACTTAATACATTATTACAAAAAAATATTACACATTTTGACAGAAATGTAAAAACACAAACTTAGTTCATTTTTTCTTAATAAAACAATTAATACAAAAATTACAAATATATTTATTAATAAGAGGCTGGGACCTCCCACCTCCACTTTGAAAGATGTATCGATTGGGCTACATGGGAGGCAAAGACCTCCGAGGCCTAGATGAGGATTATTCAGATTTGTTTTTTTAATTAATTTTTAAATATTTTAATATTATAATTCCAATTACAATCTAAATTATAATATGAAAAATATAATAAAAAACAATATTAAGCATTCAAGATAAAAAATTGAAAAACCTAAATATTTCTTAATTTCTTACATGAAAATATTTATTACAATTATAAATTTTTTCAAGTGCTTTTATTTTTTATGGAAAACGTAAGTCGTAAACAAATTTGGTACTTACATTTTCCGCATGTCCAAGATCGAATAAAGCTCATCGAATGTCGAATCGGATCCATCTTATGATTTTTCGGAGTATGGATGCATATCCACAACTTCTACAGTGACAAAGATTGATAATGATCAATTACGCTATTTTCGTTGCGAGACGAAAACACGAGAGAGATAATTGGTTGGAAAAATGATAAAAAAATGATAATGAAATCAATTAAAAAAATGAATTCTTTATTCACAATGAATGTGAACACGCACGTCCAATGTGTGTATGTAATTAGAAATTTGATTAATTAGAAATTTGATTAATCGCAATTAAGTTCTTAAACTCTTAATTATTTGTAATTAAGTTCTATAACTTTTTAATTTAATCCAAATAACTAAATTGGATCGGATCATTTGACCCGATTGACCCGTTCACGGGCGGACCGGGTATAACAATTTTGATATGTAGTATCTCAAAGTTTTTTTTGTGATTTATATTGTTTATCGTTTTTTTGGCTCAAAACAAACTTTTATACTTTCATGTGTACTAGATTTACAAATCGAGATTCACTATGTGGGAAAACAAATTGAACTATAATTATTATAAATATCGGTATCTTGAAAATTGCATATAGACCCCCCTAAATGGAAAAAATCGATTTAGACATGTGATACCTAAACAACAATAAATCAACCAAGATCTGAGAACGCTCTAGAAACGAAAAAATTGAACAATAAAATAAAAAGACCTTATTAAAGGTAGGTGGAGACTTTTAAAACATTTTGTATAAATGACTATACACATCACTCCCTCACTTTTTAAATAATTATTATTTTAAGGTTGTTTCCCCGTACTAATGTCACATTAATTAGGATGATAAAAATACTTATTTACGCTTTTGGCTTTTGTTCATTTTGAAAGATAATTGAATATTTTATTCTTTTTGTCATTTTCAATGTGCATTAAATAAGGGTAAGATAGATAAAATCTGCATTAAAATCTTAAAATGATATTTATTTAAAAAATTTTCAAAAACCCTACAAAAACAGTTATTAAAAAAGTTAAGCACAATGATTGAAATTTTGACGGGACTTGTGATTAGATTTGATGTGACGTTGATAGAATGCTTCTTAAGTTCCACATCATGTCTACAAGAAAAACAATAATAATTGATTCTAGGTTAAATACATATATAACCTTCCAAGCTTCATAATTTTCACTAGTTTATCCTTCTTAATTTTAAAAAGTTTTTACCAATTTACTAAATTTAATAAAAATGTACCTATCAATTCCTTAAGTGCCATGCGTCGCATTGTGATTAATTTGATTTTCAAAACTGTTAAATTTTTATTTTTTTCTCTTTAATTAGAATGTTACATGTGACACTTATATTTTTACCAATTTTAAAAGGTTGATAAAAACTTCTCAAAATTAAAGGTGATAGGTGATGGAAATTATCTAAGTTGGGTGCTAATTATGTATCAAAACCTTGATTTTATTGGATTCTATAATGATGGAAATATCTTTAGAGATGGAACAGAGGATGACAATAATGCGGCTGTTAATACCCGACCATTAGTTATTTATAAAATGTAATCAGAATTATATGGATTTTTTTAAAGAAATCTTGGAGGAAAGCTTAATGTTGAGGTCGTTACGGAAATCTCTAAAACTACAAGTGATACATGTCTTTGGTATTTGAATGTACAACTTCACACTTTTTTTTTTCCATAATGGTGTAGTTAATATCTAATTGGACTCGCAGAAAGAAATTTAACTAAATAGGGTAGATTTTGAATTCTCCAAAATTGAAAAATAAATTTGAACAAATCTAAATCATACATTTAATTGAAAGAGTTAAGATTCAATGCGCATGTTTTAAACATTATTTCTCTTGCTTTTACTCATTTTATCTTATATTTTACTCTAAGATTTAGGGGTATGCAAATGGTTTGGTAACCGAATTACCGAATCGAAATATTAATTTGGTTTGGTTATTTTAAAAATTCGGTTTGGTTCGGTTTATAAAATGTTAATATTTCGGTTATTCGGTTCGGTTTTTGTGTAGAAAAAATCATAATAACCGAACTGAACCGAAATATATATAAACATGTAATAAAATTTTATTTTAATCTCACACCCTTATTTCTCTTCTAAAAAATGCGCTTTTATTCTTTTATGTGTCTTTAGTAAGTCATTTAATCCATTGTAATACTTATATTGGATGTGCATTTTGTATTTTAAGTGTTAGAATTTGAAATTTTTGTTAATTAATTTAAAATTTCGGTTTAATTCGGTTTTTAATCAAACCGAATAATTTATTTCGGTTTGGTTAATTCGGTTTTGAATCTTATTTGATTTAGTTCGGTTAACAATATTTTTCTTATTTGATTTTCGATTAATTCGGTTCGATTAAATTCGGTTCGGTTTTTACCGAATGCTCACTCCTACTAAGATTTGGAAAATCCTAACCAAGATAGAGTAGTTGGCTCTATAAATAAAAATCAAGACTGAATCACTTAATAATAACAAAAACACTAGTCTATCTCTACAGTACAAAAATGCCGACAGCATTGTTCGTTGGAGTTTCCGTTGCAGTACTTTCCATTTTTCTTCGTTGTTGGTGGTTCAATAGGAAACTCAGTCCTCATCAATTGGCCAGTATTTGGTATTGTTCCATCCATTATTGTCAACATATCTTAAATCCATGAATTCTTCACTCACATTCTACGTCAAAATGGAGGAACGTTTCACTTCAAAGGTCCTTGGTTTCGTGGCGTTGATTTTCTTTCAACCAGCGATCCAACAAATCTTAACTACTTCCTCAACACTAACTTCGCCAATTACCAAAAAGGCGACCACTTTAGGGACATGTTAGAGCCTTTAGGCGACGGAATTCTTGCTGCTGATGCCGACGATTGGAGAAATCAAAGGCGAACTGTCCAGTCTTTATTTCACAACAAGAAGTTCAAGTCGGCTGTCAAACAAATTGTCAATCAAAAGATATCCAATGGGCTTTTCTCGGTTCTCGAAAACGCTTCCAAGCTGGGAAATGTTGTTGATTTGCAAGACATAATGCAGAGACTAACGTTTGATAATATATGTGTTCTTATTCTAGGATTCGATCCGAATTGTCTTTCAGTTGATTTCCCGCAAGTCGCAATTGAGAAAGCTTTTCATGATATGGAGGAGGCCGTGCTTTGTCGACATTTGCTTCCTTCGCCTATCTGGAAATTGCAGAGGTTTCTTCAGATCGGGAAAGAGAAGGATCTAAGAAAGGGATGGAAACTTATTGATAAATTCGTCGCTGAATGCATAAAAAAAGAACGACAAAAATTAAATTGTCAGGAAACCCGGTTGGAAACAGATGGTGATAATTTCAGTGTATTAACGTACTTCTTGACTAGTTCTACCGACGAAGAAAAAGGAATCGAGATTAAGTCCGACAAATTTCTCATTGACTTGGCTTTTAATTTGTTGACAGCCGGGAGAGACACAATAGCTGCTGCTCTTGTTTGGTTTTTTTGGCTCGTCGGAACGCACCCTTCTGTGGAGGAAAAGACATTGAAAGAGTTAGAAGAAAATTTAGCAACCGAAAAAATTGGTCGGAAATCAACAATTTTTGGTTTTGAAGAGCTAAACAAGCTAGTTTATCTTCATGCAGTAATATGTGAGGTTTTGAGGTTGTATCCAAGTCTGCCATTTAACCATATAGTTTCAATTGATGAAGATACTCTCCCCAGCGGTCATCGAATTCCAAAAAATCAGATGATTCTGTATTCGTTGTATTCGACGGGAAGAATGAAAGAAATATGGGGTAAAGATTGCCTAGAATTTAAGCCGGAAAGATGGATGACAAAGAAAGGAGAAATGGTTCATGTTCCGTCAAATAAGTTTGTAGCATTTAACACAGGACCAAGGAGCTGTTTAGGAAAGAATTTGACATTTTTACAAATGAAAGCAATTGCGACCGCTATTATGCGGAATTATAGACTTGAAGTGGCACAACATTGTCCTGCTCAACCCGCTTCTTCGGTGGTGATTTACATGAGACACGGTTTGAAGGTCCGAGTTTCTAAAAGATTTACATAAGTTTGAGAACGCTTCTAATTTATTGTGTTAGATGATTTCAACTGCACTTCTTTATTTATTTACAAAGTTATGCCTTAAAGGCCATTCAAAAAATAATATGCGTTATGCTAAGAAAAATGACATCTTTATTGAATATATTTTTAACAGCAGCTATCATTCCTCACATTAACAGTAGTTATATAGTTAGTAATAAATCATCAAAATAATAGCATACCAGTTAAGATAGTTCTTTAAATGAAGGAATTAAACTATGATTACATACATCCTCTTTTTCTTCAATTTCATTATAGATTATCATTGTTAAACAAAATTAGTTCAGAAAATCGTTTAGAAGTTTATAAAAGATACAACTTTTTGTAAGCACTTATACATGTAGTGAATATGAAAGAAATCAAACAAAAATACTTAAGATATAGATATTTATTACAGAACGTATTTTGGAATTTTTATTCGTCGGGCGTTTTAAATATTAGAACAACTAGTAGGGTACATCAATTTTTAACTTTTGAGTAAGAAGAAAATTAAGAACAATTATTGAAACTTAATAATGGGACTCGCAATTAAATTGGATATGGTCGTATCAGCATTGCTCAACAATAAAAAAAATTCATGTTAGGTACGAAGTAAAACAAAGTCATCGTATCCGGCAAGTTAATATATTTATTATTGATTAGTTTTCGGTTTCGGACTACTTAAATCTATCAATTAAATCCGAAATTATATAATCCAAAAGATAAACACTTGTACGAAAAACAATGATTCCAAGAAAGGCAGACTGGGTTAGCGAAGTGAAGAGCCAAGAAAATGATATTCTTGAATATGTCCTCCATTTAATTATACAAAAGACCAGGAAATTAACCATTAGAATAGCGAAAATAAAATAAACATCTTGATAGAATTGACACTTGCAAAAAAAATCAAATGGAAAACTTACGTATGGACATCAAATTTTGTATCCAAGTATGCTTTTCAATCACATTGTTTCAATTGATGAAGATACTCATTGGTCATCGAATTCTAAAAAATCAGATAATTTTGTATTTGTTGTTTTCAACTAATGGAAGACACGTATAGGGTATTGATTACCTTGAATTTAAGTCAACAAAAAAAAAAAAATAATGCCTTCAATAGAATGACTAATCCGTTATTTCTTTTATCGCCCCCAAGATCCCAAGATTAGCATTGATGGTACGTAAATGTAACTCGAAATAAGAAATTGTTCTTTTTTAAAAAAGTTTATAGCAGAAAATGGTTCATGCGGGTTAAAATTTAATTTGTTATTATATAAAAAAATAATTCAATATTAGATATTTTGACGGAAAATGAATAACTAAAACTTTAGTTGATTTTTGCTTAATATAAAAAATTTCAAAATACATAAAATTATAAATACTCTTTTGGATCCAATGTATTATGATTCTCTTACTTCTTTTATTGGGTAGAGTAAATTTTATCAGACATTTGTGAGTTAAAAAAGCGTCTAAGTACACATAGGAAGAAAATTAGGATTAGACGACTTTTATGCATAATAAATCCGATTAAAGTCTGACAATACCCAATCAGCAAAAATGTGGCAGCATTTAACATATTTCAAATTAGGAATGGATACAAATTTTCAAAACAATGCCGATGTCAAGAGTAGGCCGACACCAACTTAAGTGGATTTTTAATGTTAAATTTCGGGCATAATGGACTTGGAGGACCTAATGGGTCTTATGATTATATCGTACTGCAGTGATGAACATAACAAGCATACATATACAATTTTGAGTGCCCATACACGCTACTTTATTAAGCACAACTGAAATTTTATGATGGGACTCTTGATTCAACTTGGATGTAGTTGGAACTTTGAATATATGCTTCTAAATTTCCACATAACAACTACATCTAAAAAACAAACTCATTTAATGATTGATTTATTGATTTCTACATCGTGATTCAATATCTTTAGAATTTATTTGGTTGACGGAATGACTATTCCGTAGAATAGAAAGAAAAATAAACGAAAAAATGTTACAAATGGTAAAATATTTATCTTGAATCCGTCACTGGACGTAACAACTAATTCTAGATATTATAGGAATGATGGAGGAATAGTTATTTCATGACTCAAGGAGGAATATCTAATCCACGATTCCTATAATATCTAGAAATAATTATTTCGTCCGTTTTTGGATTGTAGGTAAATACTCTACATTTTTTCATTTATTTTTCTCACTTTTCACGGAATAGCCATTTCGCCAACTAAACGAACCCTTAGAGTTGGAACTGAGAGGATGACGAGAATGCGGATGTGGTTCATATTCCATGTAACTATTTATAAATTTATTATATACTAAAAATTATTATTATATGGATTATTTTATGAAATAATGAAGGACTGGTAGCTTACTAAAAAAACTAATTCCAACTAGGCTAGTATCATTGGCGGATGTCATAAATTGTTATATAAATAAGTTAATTTTTTTAATATACTATTATCAATTAGTTTATACTATTTATTAAATAAAATTAAATATATATTTATTTTAGTTTTTATAAAAATTAAATATATTAAAATTGCTTTTGAGATATCTAAAGACCGTAGGTTTAAGTCACTTACGAGGTGAAGTGAGAATTTTTCTTTGTGTGTATGTAAACACATTTGCAAAATATCTTTTAGCAAATGTTATTTTTATTTAAAACATTCACATTATTATCTTATACAACAAATAAATTACAAATATCAAATCAATTGAGAATGCGCTTGGACAAAAAAAAGGTGGGGTAGTATATTTGATTCCTACTATTTTCGAAAATACTTGTAGATGAGAATAGTCAAACAAGCAAGTAATTAATGAAAATAAATTATGTGTAATACCATAGAATAATTTGTTTACTCATTAAACCATGACATAAAATTTAACATTAGATTTAGGATTAACATCTAAACACAAACACAATTAGATATTACAACTAAAATTAACATTACATTATGACTAACTATTAAACATAGACACAATAAACTTAGATATTACAACTAAAACACAAATACATAATATAATATTTTTTAATAAGCTGGTATATCTTTGTTATTAATATTCTGAAGTAAGTTAACAAATCCATACTCGTTGATTTTATGATCATAATTTGATTCCGAAGAGATTGTGGGCGCTTGAGTTGTTGTTGATCTCATTCTTCTTTGTGCAATTGCAATTTGTCTTTCTATAATGCACTTACGAATAAGTGGATCCATAATTTTAGATGTATCAGTTAATAAAATAGCATCTTCTTTGAGATCCAAATTTCGGCTATGGATCTCATTTGATTTTTCCATCATCGACAAAAATCTTGCATTTTGTTCGTTTTTTTCACGAAGAGCTTACAGATTCAACTTCACTTGTCTTTTGGTATTTTGCTTTTTTAATTCCTATTGGTCTTTCCATACCTGAATAAGTAAAACTTTGGTTCAAGTTAATCGAGAAACCAGACAAACCTGGTGATTGTCTAGTTGGAAATTCATCTAGCGATGTTTCATGATCCTTATTGACTGATGATGGTGAAGAAACTTGCAAGTCCATGTGAGCCCTTGCCTTCCTTCTTAAAGTTTGAACATTGTCTTCAAATTTAATAAAATCTTTCATCATGCCCGTAACATGATCAATCTTAAATCCGGTTTTGTATTCTTTCTCTGATATTGCAATTAAAATTTTACCCTCATCATCTGATATTATTTTAAAAATAATACGATCAATGCACATTGACATTATTGGAAAATATTTGAATATTTATGAAACAAATATTACTTACAATATATGCTTCAATTGCACCTCTGGGGTTCATATGTTCAATTTTTCTAATGCAACCCATTAGTTTTTTGACATGCTTCTCTATCTTTTTAATTCAATTTTCACATGAATGGCCACTCCGCTTCTCCCAGTTAGCTTCTTTCTTTTTATTGTATATCTCTGCAATTTGTTTCCATAGATTCTCTTTGCTTTGATTTTTCCCTATTATTGTATCTTGAACAGATTCTAAATAAATCGTACATAGCAATACATCTTTTGCAATTTTGAAATTTTCTCTACTAGAAACCATATTCTTAAAAAAAATCAATGAAGAAGTGTTTAGAAGAATGAAGTTTGTGTGAAGAATATTGAATAAAAGAACAAAATTGAATGCCCAACCGTAAAAAAGAATAATTTAAATCACTTCCACTTTTGTACTTAAATTAATGACCGATCATAAAATGTACTTATGTAATAAAAAGCTACGGCCATGAGCCTCAAGGGAGAAAAGAATAAATTTTTTGCACAAATGCAAAAAGCATGTAGAAAAGATGTTGAACGTTCATTTGGAGTTTTCAAGTCTAGAGTTGCAATCATTGATAATCCTGCGCATTTTTGGAGAAATTCCCAATTGCATGATGTAAGGAAGACTTGCATTATCCTCCATAATATGATAATTGAGGCCGAACATGATGTAGAAGCACCGATTCCTCGCATGTCATATCTGTAGAATGAAGTAACGATAGATCACAAAATCAAAATGTTCAATTTGAAGGATTTATCCGTCGACACCAACAGATTAGGGATCAAACAAAACATTTTGAACTCCGGAAAGCATTAATCGAGAATCCGTGGGAGGAATATTCTAATTAAAATAATATAGTTTTCTCATATAATTATGTGTCATTGTAATTTTATAGTATTTTAATTATGTATGCTAGTGTTATTTTGTTATGTTTTATATATTTTAATTATGTGTTTTATCATTTACGTATTTTAATTATGTCTTGTTGAAATTTTGTCATTTGTGAATTTTAATTATATGATATTGTTATGTGTATTATTGTAATTTTTTAGTTAGTACTTTTTTTGTAAAATTATTAATACCGTTAATTATGGGTATTATATGAATTTTATTTATGTTTTTATTAATTAATAAAAAATGATTTATAGAAAATATTTATAAATTTGATGGTAAAGATAAGGGAATATATTAATAATAAAGAGTTAAGTAGAAAGGAATATAATAATAATATTATATTTTGAAGTGAAAATATGAAATGAATGGTCGGAGAATAAACACTGTAGCAATTTCAAATTATAGAATTTGAAGTGAGAATATAAAGTGTAGGAAGTGTAGGGTTGCAGATGCTTCACAAAACCATTATCTTAATCAATTTTCAATTCCATGTTTAATTATGTTACGTTGTTACTGATTCCCGATGGACAGCTCAAAAATCTCTTTTCCTTTTTTTAATTTTGGGTGGATTTAGTTAAAAACAAGTTGATGAAACTTTCAATTACAAGGATCCTGGTTTTAATGAAGCTTTTAGAGATCATTTTTACAATTCATTCCAATTTGGAGAGCTAATATTATTACGCAATTTTAAGGTATTTCTCTCTTCCTTTTTCTTTAACTTCTCTCAAAGTTAATGTAGAGAACTAAAATTTGTTTCCAAATTTTTTACATATATAGTAACACCTATGAGTTTGGACTAACTATTTATTGTTCTAGAGTCGGGATTATATAGCGATCATTTTCTTCCTCTATATGGGTAAATGTTTCATTAACTATAGGGTGCCACAAGCCATTATGCAAAAAATATAAAAAATCACAAATTGATCTAGCTAAATTTAGAGAAGAAGAAAACAAACATATACATTAGAAAAGCATAAAATTCTAGATAATCCTAGAAGGAAATAGTAAATACACCCTTGTGATTTGTTGGATACCTTATTTGGAAAAAAAACGAGTCTAAAAATTATAAAACAAGTGATATATACGTACATTGCGTCGGAATACAATTTAATTGGTTTTGTATTACAAGCTCAACTCCGCATATGTGCATACTCATGCAATCATATCCAACCCTTTCATTCTTATAGACACATGTGTGTGTATACGTATTCATGAACATGGGGAAACAGGAACAATTTCAATCAAAACACAAATACAACAATATATTACTTTATTGATTCTCAATTTAATTCAAGTATTATACCTTGTAACCAATTAGTAAAAAAGCAACATGATATGACAAATAGATTATTAATATATTTATAATTTCAACCATTGAATAATATATATTGTAGGAGTGTGCTTCCTTAGTCTTCCGCTTAAGAAGCATTCCTTTTTGAAACCCTAACCTTTAAACTATCTTTCTGATGAAGTATTACAGAAATTGATGGACGAGCATACTGACCTTCTACCAATTCAAGACAATAATTCCACAATATTCCACAAATAATTGCTTTCATCTGTAAAAATGACATATCTTTGCCTAAACAACTCCTTGGTCCGGAATTGAATGCTATAAACTTGTAGGATGGATAATTTCTAACTCCTCCACTCTCGGAAATAAATCTCTCAGGCTTGAACTCTAAGCAGTCTTCACCCCATATCTCCTTCATTCTTCCCATTGCATAGAATGAATACATAACCTTTGTATTTTTTGAGATACGATGACCACTCGGAAGAACATCAGATTCGGTCGATACTTTGTGTTCAAATGGTACAGATGGATATAATCTTAGAACCTCACATATAACTGCATGCAGATAAACAAGTTTTTTGAGCTTTTCAAAATCGAAAAATCTCCATTTATCATCATACGCACTACCAAAATGTTGTTCCATCTCTTTCAAGATGTTTTCTCTTACAGACGGGTTAGTCCCAATAAGCCAAAAGGTCCATGAAAGAGAAGCACTTGTGGTATCTCGCCCTGCAACCAAAAGACTTAATACCATATCCCTTAGAAACTTGTTTGATAGTTTGCCTGCTTCTTGATTCACATCTTTCAACTGCATGAAGTATGTTAACGCATCGAATTCATTCATATTTTTATTGATTTCTAGTTCTTCTTGCTTTGTTTTGATGTATTTCTCCACAAAACAATCAAAAGTATGACATGCTTTGGTCATCTTCTTCTCTTCTCCGATTTGTAGCCTTCTCTGCAACTTCCAAACAATACCAGGCACGACATGGCGATATAGGAAGCCTTCTCCAATATCGTCAAAAGCTTTCTGAAAAGGAATACAAGGAAACTCAATGGAAAGGGAATTAGGATCCATACCTAAAACCAAAAGGCAGATATTATCGAAAGTAAATCGTTGAAACATGTCTTTGATATCCACCTCAATACCGAATTCGCAGGCACGATCCAAAACCGAGAATAAACCCTTGGAAATTTTTGTGTGTATACACTTGCGGACAGAAAGCTCGAACTGCTTGTCTTTAAACAAAGAGTGAATCATATTCCTTTGAACTCGCCAGCTATCGTAATCAGCATTAATGAAGCCATCTCCAAGAGCTCCAAAAATCTCTTTGAACTCGGGACCTTTAGGATAGTTGGAGAAGCTCTTGCTCAAAGTATGGTTAACATTCAAGGGATCACTAGTAAGAAGAAAGTCCATGCCACAAAACCAAGGACCTTTGAACATAAAGGTACCGTTACTTTGCTGAAGAATATCAGTGGTGTGGTCATGGATTCGAGATACATTGGGAAGAAGTGAAGGAATCATTCCAATTACTGGCCAATTAATTGTTGGTAGGTTTCTGTTAGACCACCAAAACCAAGCTACATAAATGGAAACAAATGCTACGTACATTACTAACTCCATTGTATTTTCTCTACTGCGGAGAGACTCCTTTTAGCTATAAACCTATATATAAAATGGAAGTTTGAGTATAACTGAGGTTAGAAAAATAAAATTTAAGAGAGAAAAACGTGGAACTAACAAAGGGAGAGTAAAATTAAGAGAGGGAAACGTGCAACTAACAATGGGAGAGTAAAATTAAGAGAGGGAAACGTGGAACTAACAATGGGAGAATTAAACTCGTATGAGGGATTTGTTAATTGGGAAAAGAAAGGAAATAGATAATAAAGTGTGGGTGAGGATGACCTGGTTCCTTCAAATATCTTTTAGTAAAATAAATTTTATTTGATTTTGTTTTTGCAACTTCGTGATTAATCCGGACTTGGGTAATGCCCGTTTCAAAGGACAAGTCTCCCAAATCTATTTGTTCCATACATATCTCACTGTGTTCATCGATGACTATTGGTATTAAAAAGTGGTATGTAAAGTTTTTAAAGTAAGGTATTAATTATAAGTGTTGTGATTGTAGAAACGTATTAAACTGATTTATGAAGAATTACAGAACATATTTCTCAAAGAATTCAGTTTTTCAATACTTGTTCTATATTTTCAGTATGTTACAACTGTAAGATGAATGTGCTTTTATAGCACTGAGTATACTTTGTCTTTACATTCATTACAGCTAATAAAGGAAGAAAGTGGCAAACTTAACGG
>CATIWQ010334460.1:0-15087 GCA_949673415.1 Euphorbia schlechtendalii | reverse complement strand
ATTTCTCTACAAGTTATCAAAGTGTTCGCTACAAAAACTCGAAGGCACAATCGACATCTCCAAACGCCCAGTCCATTCCTCCCCTGGCTTCAACGTAATAGGCTTCTCTATAGCTGCTGCATTCACACACAGCATTTGTTTATATTCCTCATCCCCGAAATCCACCATTGTTTTCGACTTCTTCTCCCATGGATTCCACACCACTGTTTGTCACCACACAAATAAAAAAAAACGATTCCGTTAGGACAAGAACAATCTGCTGTAGCTTTTGTGTTTTCATTATTGGAGCTTACCAGCATCGGGTAGACCTTCCTTTCTTAACACAAAAGTCCGCTTTTTTTCATGGTCAAGCACTGCTATTATGTTTGGAGAACTAAGATAAACCCGATCCAGCTGCCAGAGGGGTCCGATTGTTAGTGATTAAATTAAATTTATGAATTGGACAGAAAGAAATACCTCAGATTCAAAAGTTATAGCGTCTCCTTGTTCCGTAAATCTCTCTCTTCGCAAGAGGTTGTCTAGGTAGTCAAGTGTCTCGAGTCCTTCAATTCTCACTTCACTGAAACCAAAGAAATTCGTGCTCAATAACATGTATTATGATCTTATAACCTTATTTGAAGTTCATGAAATGTAAAACTATGCCTTATGTCAGAAACGGATAAATAGGTGTGATATGCAAATGAGAAACTAAACGGTTTGCCATTGACGTTCCGAACTCTTGATATTAGTACCAAATCACCATTTGCAGCCAACGCTACCCTAAGACGAAACTCAAAACTGAAAGAAAGAAGGCAATTAAATTAAGTTCACAGTTCACATACAAGTGAATGTAATTTTAAATTCAAATTCGAAGTTCAAACCTATGGGGCCAGAACTTGAGGTCTTCTTCAGATGGTTTTAGCAGTAAATCAACAAAGGATTTCGAACGAGAATCATTAGGTTGCAAAGGAGGAGGATTCTCGTCAATGGTCCAAATCTTTGTCCTTGCAAACCCATGCTGCTCTGGTGATCCGCAGTTTCCAAACTTCACGAAGGTTTTAAACAACAAATTTAAGCAGATTTATCGACAATATTCGCACAAATGGAAGACGATGTGCAAAATATTATACCTGAGGAAAACAAATCGGAATCCCTCCCCTCATCGCCTTCGGGGGCTTAAATATCGCCTACATACAACGAAACATCCCGTAGTGAATAAGCTAGGAAAAGCATAGAAATCTTACAACCTATGAAATCTATGAAATTGTGTTGAACGAGTATGGGTGGCCTGTCAATTAAGTCTGAATCACAATTAACATAAAAAGAGGTCTCTTAAGCAACTCAATCTCAACCATAACTAACAGGTAAACTAATTAAGCATGTTTTATGGAAGAAAATTCTGAGTTTGCGTCAATTGGCAAAAGTCCCAAACACATTTCAGGAAAATGGACATAAGACCAAATCAAGAAAACTTTTTTACCTAACACAACCAAATACAAAGACGAGAGCAATACCTAAGTAAACATTTAAGGTAAAGAACAATTTCAACAAACCTTGCTGCTGCTGAAAAGAAGTTCTTCTCCCTGTTCATTCTTCCATGAAACTACCTGCCCTCCATATAAGCTTACCTGTAAATGGTAAAAATCAATTACACCCAAACCACAACTAAAAATTGAGATTTAAAGAACTGATTAGTTGAAGAAAGTCCTCACCCGTACAGAAGCCCCTTGTGGATTTCGAAGGGCAATTTGGTCAATACCATTCCAATCCTTTGTTGTTTGAATGACTGCCTTGTGATCCCATACAGCTGCAGGATGCCCCATTTTTTTTTACTTGAAGCTGTAAATTTGTGACTTTTCAACCTCCTCAACCTAATAAATATTGAGGAGCCAATCTAAATATCCTACTCCCCTCTAATTTTTATAAATTTGAAGGAGAAAAGGCACACTACAATTCAAATTGAGAGACCCAGAAAGAAAAACATTTGGCAACTGAAGACATTAACTCTTTACACCTGCCTATAAATTTTAGAGAGAGAAACTCATTGAAAACTTGTCAAGTCAGAAGAAGACAATCAGATGACAAGACAGTGAAATGAAATTTATAACTTAAGCGAAATATTCTCTCCAAAGTTTCCAACTTTTGTAATCAATCAACGAAAAGAAGAACAAAAGACAAATTTTAAACAGAGGAAATATGATTCATAATTGAGGGATCTACAAATTGAAATAAAGTACTGTATTTGTTGATTATATATATATAATTACTGTCAACTGCCTTATGAGTGAAATAATGACAAAACCCACTCCATTAGTAACATCAAAACCCAGAATGGCAAAATCAAGTAAAGATAATCAATCAAAAGAAAGAAACTGTAAAGCGTTTCCAAATGAATTAAAGGTCGAATTTTTAACGAAAACAACAGTTAAAAATCCTCCAAAACAGAACAACACATTCACAGTGTAGAATGTGAAATTAAAATTCAAATATTGCAGGTGGAAATCTGAAAGATAAGAACAAAAATAAAGGGAAAAAGAAAGTGAAAAGTGAAAGCAAAGGGAAGGAGGCAAGTGTGTTGAAGAAAGAGAAGAAGAAAACAATAAAAGAAAGTTGCAGAGATCTAGGACGTGGAGATACGAGAAGTACACGTACTTTGTACAAAAAAAAAATTAAAGAAAAAAATAGGAATTTTATAGATTAAGACATTTTCTTAAAAAAATATTGATTAAGAGATTATAAATAATGAAACAAGGGCATAGATAGACATCCAAATTAGACCTGTTCGTCGGGCGGGCCGGGTCGGGTTCGGGGTCGGGTTTGGTGGGTTTTTTATAAAAAATGTTAACCTAAACCCGGCCCAAACCCGTACTTTAGAATTTCGGGCTCGGGCCGGGCTAACAAGATCATTCCCAAGCCCGATCCAAGTCCATAAATATTTTATTTGTTATTAATTTTTTTATTAAATTAATAGAAAAAATATAAAAAAAGTTAAAATATGTTTAAATTTTAAATATAATTACATTTTTACTTAAAATCTTTAATATTTAGTAACATTTATTGTAACCAAGTATAAAAATTTAATAAATTTAATAGGATAAAATATAAAATTTTAAAATAATAATAAATTTAATGTATAAATATATAATAAATATATAAAATTATTCGTCGGGCCGGGCTCGGGTATTTATATAAAAACCAAGCCTGGCCCATAAATCTTCGAGCTTTGACGGGCTCGGACTCGGGCCGGGTTTTTTAAAAAAATTACATATCCAAACCCGGCCCATGAAAGCGGGTTCGGGTCGGGCCGGGCAGGGCGGGTAACCGGCCCTGTTCGAACAGGTCTAATCCAAATGGATTGGATGGGTTCTGCTTCACAAATGTGGACCGTCAAACTGTGGGCCTACTTTTTGTTTTTCAACGATTTTAATCCATCCGTCAATTTAACTATAATCATTATCATAAACTAGTAATACATCAAATATAATTTTGGTTATTTTTTCATCATCCCGGTGATATTTAATCGGATATATTATTAAACTTCTGAAGATTATTATTATGCGTACCAGAATTTAAGTAATTTCAAAAATTATATTTAAATATTTAATTTTTGAATTCAACATTATATATGCCGCCAATCACATGTTTTGCACACATTAAATACTGTTCTACAGTTTATAAACTTTATATAATTCAAACTTTTGATTCAATTTGTTGGAAAAGACACTCTTCCACGTCATTTTTAGGGGGTTTAGTTATTCAATTTTACCAGTTTTAAGAAAATAATGTGATTTGAGATGACATTTTAAATATCAAATTTGGAGGTAATATATAAATTTATTTAGACGTACTACTAACATGTTGAACAGTCATGGATAGGGTATGTTCTGGTTATCAATTTTGGACCTTGAAAGAGTGGGCCTACATAACGGTTCCAACGTTTGATCCATCCATCGTCCTGAAATGATATAGAATTTTGCTTTGACCATCGACTTTTAAATCTTTTCCAGACAAAACATATGCTTGTCCTAGTCCATACATACTTATATAACATACATGTTCCTCTTTATAATTTTCCAAAATCTACACCTCTCTTGTTTTGGTCAATATGCTCTAATCATCATATCTTTAGAAAAACTTATGGGTTTTTTATATTTTTTTAAAAAAAATGAATTTATGGTGATTTTGTTATTTTTTACAAAGTAAAAATTTTTTACGCTTCATCACAATTGAATAACAGATGTGAAATTTAATTCAATAGTAACAATCACAAAGAAAGTGAAACATCATCATAAAAAACTCATGATGGTAATTTTGATGTTTATTTCTCTCATAGATTGTATTTTTTGTACAATGAATATTTAATTTGTCACAATAAAGACTAAAAAATTCAACAACCATATTTATACTGTAAATTACATAACAAATCCAAGATTCAACACTACAAATTTCTGCTGCTAAACGAAAAGAAATTATTGCCATAAAATTTTGCAAACGTGGGCAATATTTTGGCTGAAATGTGATCATAAAACACGTGGCGGAGAAGGAACTATAATACAAAAGTGATAAATGAAAGCAAAGTAACAGCTTTAGTCTTTGATGATCCGTACAGTTATGTAACTTATGCTACTGAAGGAGCAAACAACCTTATTGCAATGCCCTCTTTTTATAGTACTCCTTTTTCCTTTACCTCTTTCGTTAAAATGTGATGATAAAGTTTCAATAGATTTTCGGCAGAAGGCAAAGTTTCAATGCACCAATTTTAATGGAGTATACATTCTGTCACTTCTACCCTATTCATTGTTATGAATTCGAATTCTCTACAATAAGGACAGGTGATAAAAGATTGTAAGATATCAATCCCTCGCAAAAAAAAAAAAAAAAAAATTTAATGTTATTTAGAATATTTCAATATATTACATTGAATCTTAATCTCAATTAATATATGTAAGATTAGGCAAACATAATTTTATCTAATGTAAACATATGATTTATATAATTCAACCGGATATATTGATACTGTAAATTACAAGCTTAATTACAAGCTCACAACTAAACAAGCTTCAATATATAGTTTCTAACAAAAAAAACAAGATTAAAATTATCAAACATGTGTGGTTGATTTTTCATTTCTAAAACCTGATCTCATGTTATGTTTATATTTCTTATTTCTCAATTCCCGTTTGGCCATTGCCGTACAACATATTCAATCAAATATGGAGACTACATGTTCGATTTATGGCTTGTGTAACAAAAAGAATAAAGAAACAAAGGGCAATGGCAATATATGCGTACCAAGAAACTGCGACTGAGTTAAGCAGTGTCACCATGTTGAAAAACTGGCTGGGTTCTGACCGTTGAAGCTCGAGGCATTTTACTTCTACCAACCCATGTTGTTTCAATTGCCTCTCCTTTATCTGATTCATTTACCATTTTCCTCATTTTATTTTGCCTCAGTATTTTGCAAATCGAGACTAATATAATCACCACCGAAATCACTCCCACACAACTACTCAATACCCCTATCAACTTCTTTTTCCCATTACCAATTCCTTTCCTTCCTTCTGGCTCTACGGACGGAAAAGCGACGGAAAAATGGCCGTTACTTTCTGCAACGCACTTCTTTCCCTTGCTAATTTCTCTGAATTGAAACAACCCACCATCCTCAAATTTCACGCACTTCAGCCCAGAAAAGTCCCCGTCTTTCGTTTTGATGTCCAAAAATTGAACCAAAAAGGGATTACCTTGGACATTTAGATTTGTTTCGTTGCCTAATGTGCTCAAATCTGTAGCATCGTAAGCGGTAAATCCGATAACCGAAGCAGCTAAAGTATAGCCAGGAACATTATAAAATTGATCAGACCGTTTCCCCAAATCTTGATATACAATGGCGAATCTCTTCACGAATGGAAATGGAAGAACTTTGGGTGGGATATAAAAGGACGAAAAATTAGCCCCCTTTCCCCAAAACGTCGCGCTTCTTAATCGAACAACGGAGACTTGAATGCCGGATAAATTGGCCGGCAAGGAGACATTAAACAGAGTGCCTGTGATTGGTTTCTCCGTCAGTGTTTTTGAAGCGAAATCGCGGAATGTGGCATCTAAAGATGAAGAATTAATGGAGGCGTGAACAAGAACAACGGTAAACGAAAGAAAGAAAACATTAGCGTTGATCATCGGAAAGTGCAAATTTCTTTGACACCCCATCAAGAACATCACCGGCCTCAAGATTCACATACTGGTAAACGATGAGATGAATAATGATGGTGTAAACTAAACCAATAACTGCCCTGGAGTTAATGACATAAACTTAGAAGGTGTAATTTAGCAGGTGAATTTGCAGAAATTGGTTTAGGTATGAGAAGATTTGGGAGCCATGTTAGACTGGCACCCAAATGGAAAATGGTCCTTTTGAGCTGTTGTTTTCTTTTAACTATGCGTAATCTCCTTTTTCATGTCTCTCTCTCTTGATTGTTTTTCCTTAAAATATGCGACAAAAATATAAATAGTGCCAATTGGAGTGCCCACAAGAGCAGTTGTTGATTCAGTTAATAACACATTATAGGATAAAACATTTGTAGAGACAGTAGGAAATGTTTCTGTTGGAAATGAAATTAGGGAATGCAATGTGGAAGATGATGCGTGCATTGCTGGAAAATATTTGTAATTAGTATTTACATTTAGCTGAGTCAATAGAGAGGAAAGTCAAAGTACTTGAGATCCAGTCAACTTCATGGGTTTAAGGGCTTTCATTACATTGTACCCAATGGGCTTTCATTTCGTTGTTTTGAACTGGGTTTATTTTTTATAAAATAGGAAAATAGCTTTTTCAAGCGAGCACAACTCAATTTTTTTATATCAATTTCCATTTATTTTGTCCGTGTTTTTGTCAAATCAATGTTCTTTTTTGTTTTTGTTTCCATTTTGATTTCGAATTTTAGATTCAAGTAGCTCATATATCAATTTTTGAAAGAAAAATTATCAGTTCTAGTGATAAACACCATATCTAAGTTAATGAGTAAATATAAAAAAAGGTCCCTCGTACAACAAGAAAAATACAAACACATGATTCATATCAATTTCGTTTTATGCATTTGTTTCAATTTTTTTGCAACTATATATGCATCTTAGATATAATTTAATATAATTTATGTGATTTAATTTGTTAATATAAATTGGGGCAGAGAGGATACACATAAATTAATTATTAATATAACTTGAGGGCACTGACACTGAGGATATAAGCAGTCGAAATTCAAGGGAAAGAAAGCGCGCCTCAAACGTGGATTGCAGATAGCAAACCAACCAATCAGAACACTCACACAATCCACGTGTCAACAGAAGAACGAGAGTCAGAAACTCAGCACAAAATGGATAATAAACAAATAAAACTAACAACAAAATAAAAATTAAATTTAAACCAAAAAGTTCAGCAAAAAGCTGGGAACAGAAGCAAAGTATTTGGTTAGCCACACATAAAATATCTTAAATGGCAGCAGCGACCCTTTATGCGGCGGCACCGGCCACCACCGCTTCCGCCTTCATTCCGGCTTCCCGATGCTCTTCCTCTTCTTTGCCTTACCTTCCTCAACGCCCCGCAACCCGCTGTTTCCGCTCTTCCATCAAACAATTCCCAGGTACTTTATCTCCTCTCCTTTTCTACAATGTCAATCAATCTCTGCTACAATTATTAACCAAAAAAATTTTACCATCAAACATAATACAACGATTAGATTCATTGTAATTGATTCTATATTTGGTTAATTTGGCTGGTTCACAATGTTTGGTTTATTTTCAAGTAGAATAGAAAAGCGGCTTCAGTTTGATTTGTTTGTGAAATTTTTATTCGGTTCAACGTTTCTGTGGTGAAATTGAGTTTGCACATTGCTGGTTTACATGGCTAGAAATCGAATTTGGAAATTACGTTGTCTATTCGGAGTGCAATTGTTAACTGCTTTGGAGCAACACCGTTCACCAAATCATGATTTCTCATGCTTCTGGATGCTTAATGCATAAAAACGTTAGATTTTTCAAAATCCACATAGGATTAGGAACATTTGATGACCAGTTGCTGGTAGTTAGGTTTAATTTTCTTCTATCTGTTGTATTGTGTGAAATAGAGTCTGGTAGGGTGTGTGTGAAGATCAAAGCCTCTTCAGATGAGACATCCAGTCCAGTTGATACCACTGAGCTTTTCACAGACTTGAAAGAAAAGGTAAGAAGGAAGAAGCGGACCTCGATACTACTTTCTGCGTAATTCATCTTGTGGTTGAACTAAGAACAACTTATATTGGTAGTGGGATGCTGTTGAAAACAAGTCAACGGTGCTTCTGTATGGAGGTGGAGCAATTGTTGCAGTTTGGTTGTCATCAGTCGTTGTGGGAGCTATCAACTCTGTTCCTCTGGTAAGCCGCTTGCTCATCGAAACATGTTTTGAGGTTTTAGCAGCTAAATCTTCTTCATATTTAATTCATTCAGCTACCTAAGATCATGGAATTGGTTGGGCTTGGATACACAGGATGGTTTGTATACAGATACCTCCTCTTCAAGGTAACCAAACATCATACTCCAGCTTTTTCACTTTTTGTAGCTTCCCTTTGACAAATTAAAAGATAAACTGTGACTTGAGTTAGTAACGTCTTGTTCGTTATCCACCTCCGTAGAGTATTCTATATGATTACTTTCTGAATACTAAAATTTAGGAGAGTTACTAACATGTGAATATACCTGTTGCTAACAATGAAAACATTGTGCTGTGCATTCTCAGTCAAGCAGAAAGGAACTAGCCACAGACATTGAGGCACTGAAGAAGAAGATTGCAGGAACCGAATAGATTGTATCTCAAGAATGAGCAGTTAAGTTTGTCGTATTTCTTTCTTGATTTCAGTACGCTCTACTTTTTTGGCTGCAAGACCTATTAGTATCTTGTAATTTAGATTAGATCCTTTTGTTCCAATTGCAATTCCCAGTCTAATAAATTATTATGGATCAGTAAATTCTTGTCACACACAAATGCTCATTCCATTATTAATTATTATGCACCCTTTTCGGTTTTCATGCTAAGCTGATTAAGGATGTTAACTTAATCTTTCTTTACAGATTGTTAATGACCATTATCAAAGATTTTATCGTTCTTTAAAGATTGTTGATGTCATTATTAAAGTAACTTGCACATTATCCAATGACTCGTTTGGTTGGTGGAATGGAATAGAAAATGAATGTAAAAATACGTAATATATGATACATGACTCCGAGTTCGAGTTCGGAGTGAATAGCTCTTCCTGGTTAACATAGGTATCATGGAATAGTCATTCCTCTTTGAAATGAAGGAATAACTATTTCAAGTTTTCTAAGGTAACTAAGAAGAGTTATTCCCCTCGGAGTCATATATCATATTTGACGTTTCTGCATTCATTTTCTATTCTATTCCATTCCGTCAATCAAACAAACCTATGGTTTTGGCTGGAGGTTCAATAAAAAAAATTAAGTGTCCAAGCTTGCCTGGGCGTGGCAGTTACCTTGGCGTGTAACATGTCTATTTATTCAATGTCAAATTTAAAAAAATTACCTTATAATTTCATTAATATACAAAACTAGGTACCAGAAATTTTTTTTTGTAAAAGGGATATTTAGTTTTAAAAAGTTTGGAAATGAATGATTGTTATTAAATTATGTCACGATGAGGGGTTATCTTGTTCATTTTAAACTAAAATTTATGGGTTGGTTAATTAAAATGCAACATCAGCAATAGATTTTGAAATTTTTTGGCTCAAATATTTTTTAAATTAAAATATGATGATAAACTTTAAAAAATCGTAACAAACTCACACGTGTTACTTTTAAATAATAAGATTTAATTGTTAAAGTATTGAATTGATTAAAATATATTTATAACATCAATATTCCGAAAATAAAAATATATTATTCCGTTTTACAAATTAGTTAATCATATAGTACTTTTTCAACATTTACATTAATTTAATTGTAAGAAACTAAAACATCAACTTTTAATGTAAATAGCAACCTGATTTCAAGAATACCAATTTTTGCTTGCACAATTTCTGAACAAAGAAGGTTACATATGATTATGTGTACAAATTTTATTTATTTCTTTAAGATGTGCTAAAGAAAAGACACAAACGACACATTTTTTTATATATTTGGGGCTAACATGTAGACAAAGTTACCATAATAGAATTTACCCGTAGAAGTTAATAGTTATGTGAAGGTATTGAATCAGGCTTACCATTAGCATGCATAGGAACAGAATCAGATGGAACAAACAATAGAAAGAAAAGCCAAAAAACAGTATGCTCAGGGAACCCATTTAAAAATTTCCACCAAACATTAGAATTAGTAATAATTAGCGAAGCTTCTTTTCCACCACAGTTTAACAAGGGCCAAGAAGCACAACTCAAGCTAACTACCCATTCTGGCAGAGATTTGTGCCAATATCACATAAACTGGTTAGAACAAATGACTAAGTCCCCCTCCCCAAGGATCTCACCACATTTACATGGCCCCAATTTCTCATTTCTCAACCACAACTGGCTTTACTCCATGCTGCTTGGTCATCACATTTCATTCTTCAGTTCAAGCACCAAAGGAGATTATAGCGGGGATCAAGCCTCTGTGTATGAGGATCAATGCCCAATAGTCAGCTCAGCTCTGAGATGGAGGATGCCGTTTATGAAGTAAAGACTGTCTTCTGCCATGAATGAAGTCCATGGTATCGCAAATAAATTACGGTACCCAACAGCCTTTCCCCCAGTGAACGTGTAGTTTCCCTTGTATTTGCTCACGAATTCCTCCGTTGGCTTTGACCTGGCCGCAAATTCATAATCCACGGCAAAGCTGACATTCCCCTTCTCCTGCATCCCCAAGAACAACCCGAAACAATGGAAAGAGCTCTGCTGGTCCATGTTGCAATGGGCCGACAAAAAGAACCCTTGCCCACCCAAGTGGAATGCCTGTGAATAAACCCGTCCTGACGGAAACAAATTCGAACACTCTTCCCGCTTCAAGTCCAAGTAAACCACGCACTGCTGACGTGGCGACTCGAATTCCACCACCTTGACCGGGCGATACTTGTATGCCCGCTCCATAAAACGACGGTTCAACAGGGCACTCTCCTCTGTGGCGAGGACTCGTTGCCTGTGCGGAACCTCGGCCTTGAAAAGGAGGGCCTCGAGAACGAGTTTGGACGCCACATCGTGATCGAAGTCATTACACGATAAAACCTTCTTCAGCTTCCGGCAAGTCATGTATGGGAACCGAATGAAACGTGCTAGCCTCCCACCCAGGACTTCTCGGCGTTCCTCCAAATTCGGGTACTGAACTCTGGCCCACTTCAACACAAAGTCATACACAGCATCTTCTGAAGCAACCTGCAGGTCATCGCTCGACAATATTGCCTCTACTCCAGACAGGGGCAACGACATCACCTCTTCTTGAAACCTTGACAATTTCAGCATAGAAACACTTTATATTAGTTCCAACAACGATTTCTAGACAAGTAGTAAAAATGGCATCACTTGGGTGAACTTATAGTAGGTGTGAAGAATTTGTGAAGTGAATGCTGCAAATTTGATACAAGAGGCTTACTTGGCCATGTCCCTATAACGAGATGCAAGGTATTGCTTTGCAGCATCAGTCAATGGTTGGACTGCTTCTGCCATTAATACACTTGAAGGGAGCTCTAGATAAAGCAAAGCAGATTCTGGGGTCATAGCCATGTTACGCAACTGCCGACTGCAATATCTCATGCAAGAAGCAACCTCAAATTTATCAGCAGCCATCAGCACATCAAGCAAGCCAGGGGCTGTATTAGTGGATAAGTTATTGCTATACATGAAATTCAGAAGCTCCATGAGCGCAGCTTCCTCTGTTCACCAAGATAAAAAAAGCACAGGAAGTTTTAAAAGAGAAGTCCAATAGTATGGTCATCCATCCTATAATACAGATTCAAGACTACTGACATTTAATAACCACTTGAACTGATGAAAGATTATTGTACAACAACGGACACACTAATTGAAAAAATACACAGGCAATATGGAAGACATACCAGAGGCATTGATCCGTAGAGTCACATGCCGCTGCTCTGACTCCCTCATTCCATTAGAGAAGAGCTAATTCAAATAAAACGCACATAAGACAACAATTACATAAACCATAAAAAAATTTTAACAAGGCCAGAACATGCAAAACTACTTTTTCAAAACAAGGAAAATCACCTTGTAGAAAAATGGACTCTTTGCAGCTAAAATAGGAGAGCTAATATGTAAAGTTTTAACTCTCACAACTGTAGAACAATCCATGCTCCTGGGTGAGTCAATACTATCTGCAGCTTCATCCCCTGCACGAAAATCAGGCAAACTTAGCTGAAGTACAACAGAACGCATAAAAAAAAATAAGTGATATAATCTACTCATTTAAGAATACATCAATTAAATTTAAGGATTACAACTCCAGACAAACAATGAAACAGCCAGGTTATACAGTTATTCGAACTGAAAATCCAAGGCATCCATCTTCTAACTCCCACGCTTCTCGGCCAGATTGGAGCATCCTTTTAATTTGTTCAGCCAGTAGTAAGTTGTTTTTCACAAGAATTATCTTCTCAATAGCATATGGTAATAATTTTGGAAATCAAGTATGCTCATTTTTATTGAGTAGCTTAGCAGGAAGCGAAATAATATATAAAATGTGAACACAGTATTGTGACCAAGAAAATTTAATTATCAAGCATATCTATGAGTTGCAAAAGCAAGAGAAACGAACCATATGGAAGAGCAATCATCTTGCTTAGATATTCTAAGAATATTTTGTTGCTACACGTGAAATTCGCTACAATATCACCAAAGAAGTTATCATATTCTATCAAGTTCCATGCATCTTTCTCAATAATTTGTAATACCATCTGCCATGTTAAATCGACCACATAATTACATGTACCAATAACCACTTATTAGATTTTCCTTTGGATTATATTAAAGTAAGCAGGCAAACATGAGACATCAACAATACACAAGAAAAATTTGTATGCACACCAAGTTCAAATCCCAGCTCACTACCTGAAGGCAACTCCTCGATCATTGCCTCTGCTTCTTCATCTTGATTTTCACAAGCTACACAGTCATCCATATCAGGTTGGTTACAACCGATAATCTGCTCCTCCGCACCTACAGAAACCTCTGAAACTGAAATAAAATGTGAAAGTTAGGAACTTCGCCACCATCATATAGGCCACAAAACTATAAATGGTTGGAAAAATCAACATGCAGTAACGGAGATGATAAGTGAAGGTAAAACCCCATTAACAGATTCGGCAAAAAATTCAAGATATGAACAACTACAAGTGTTGAAACATATAAACCCTTGTATTGAAGCAAATATGAGTCACAAATTCGACAAGATCAATAGACTAGGTGATTTCTAAGCTAAATTAGCAGAAAGAGAGATGATAAAAAATATCTTTTGCAAAACTATTGCAAGAGAAATAATCTCCAAATAAACTCAAGAAAAAAAAATTCAAAACCGTCATGTTAAACAGCGAAAATAAGAACCAGGTCATAGGCCGCAGTATTGAATTAGAATTTCACATTGTATTCAGCACCAAGGTAGAGCTAGAAAACAGCACAATAAAAGCGCTAAACATCAATATCTTCACATGACAAAAATTCTACGCAACCAAACGAAATCTGGAAAGCAAAAGAACACAAACCATTGTCCTTTTTTACATCTTCCCTCCTCCTCTTACGGTGCCTAGCCCAATCGGCAATACTAGTACACCCATCGCCATCAGAACTAGAATCCGGCAAATCACCCGTAATCTCGATCCGCAAAACCCGGTCGGAGAAATTACTGTCGTTGAAGGCGAATCCGAAATCTGCATCGTTAGAAGTAAGGCCACGAGAATAAAGCGGGTCCATCTCCGTAATAGGATCGAACAGATCCGAGTTTGAATCTTTCATCGAATCGTTCGAAAATCAAAATCGAAACAAAAAAAATGAAATAAATACTGGGACAAAAGAAAACGAGATGAAACCCTAAAACAAAAACCCTATAACCAGGAAGAGCAATCCGAGAGCAAATGCTCTCTCAGATTGAGCTTTAGGGGAGGGAAAGGGGGACCAGGATTCCGAATTACAGTCCGCACACAAAAAACCAAAATTACAGAAATTGAAGGAAAATGCCTAACTGCTTTTCCAATTTGAGGTATATAATGCTTCGCCTGAAATCAATTCTATTCCTTCATGCATTTTGAAATTTCAATTGTCGTTTTATTTCTTTTGTCGCCGACTCGCCGTTTGTAAGGTTCAAAATTGGAAACTTTTAATAAAAACGCCTTCAATTACAATGATTCCATTAAACGAATACCTTAATCAGATAAATTATTTAATAAAATATTCTTTTTATTAATTAGGATAACTACTCTAATAAGAAATAAAATCTAAGATAATTAATCAAAGAAGATTTACCCTTTATTAAATGATTATACCCATTTATAGAGTTTTAATTATTTAAATTTCTTCCTTTTTAATTAATTTTGATTATGGCAGTTATTTAATTAGTGAGATTCTCCCTTATCAGAAAGATTTTCACATATTCAATTAAATGTTCACGTTTATCTGCAAAATAAAAACGTTTTTTTTACTTTTTCTTCTCTTATTTGTCCCTTCATCACGTTCATCTACAAATTAAAAATGTTTTTGTTGCATTATCTTCTATGTTTCATCCATTATTGAATCTGTGCTATTGCTTCATCTTCTTGGATCTGTGTTGTTGCTTCATCACGTTCATCTGCAAACTAAAAACGTTTTTGTTGCATTATCTTCTATGTATCATCCATTATTGAATCTATGCTATTGCTTCATTTTGTTTTCGGATTCCTCCCATATTTTATCCACGGATTCTGTCTCATATGGTTCCCTGTCTAATCTGCAATGGAGGAAATGATATCTTCTAGGTTTGAATCGATGTGCATGTTATCAGGCGAGGTAAGAAAATTTTTGCATAGTTAGAAACTGTCGTATAGGTTGCTGTATAGTTACAATATGATATGTATGGTTTATTTCACAACTGTATGGTTTACAGGGCAAATCGATG
>CATIWQ010334426.1:0-49558 GCA_949673415.1 Euphorbia schlechtendalii | reverse complement strand
TTTGGTACTGAGATTTATACTTATATTTTAATATTATGAACTTTGTATTTTATTGTGTTCATGGAATTTATCAATCATAAAATATATTTCCGTAGTCAAATTTTATATTTTCAGTTAAAATTTCAGAAATAAAATTTTTTCTCTCCCTTTGCCTGGTCGGAATAAAATTCCGGCCAGGGTTACACTTGGCCGGAAATTTATTCCGGCCTGCCACTTGGCTGGCCAGAATGGTTTTCCGGCCAAGTCTAAAACTGGCCGGAATAAAATTCCGGCCAACCACATTATTGCCCGAAATTTTATTTCGGCCGTAATAGAGTTAGGCCAGAATTTTATTTCGGCTATTAACTCGTTTGGCCGGAATAAAATTCCGGCCGGCTACTTGGCTGGTCGGAATTTTATTCCGGCCAAATGTGAATTTGGCCGGAATAAAATTCCGACCAACCCTAATATTGGCCGAAATAAAATTCCGGCCATACTATAGTTAGGCCGGAATTTTATTTCAGCTCTTAACTCCTTTGGCCGGAATAAAATTCCGGCCAGCAACTGAGCTGGCCGGAAAATCCGGCCGGCCAATATACAGTCGCCGGAATTGACAATCCGGCGAGGGGTGAAAAAAAATTTTTTTTGGCTACGCGGGTATTTTTATCTTTTGGACGGGCGATGCGAAGTGAAAACGGACGACGCATAGTAACTCCCTTTTCCAATATATTGAGATTGAATTATTTTTATGAATACTGAAATTGAATTCTTAAATTGAGGAGCAGTGTGCATGGTAATAGAGCGGTCTTCAAATATAGGAGTGTGTGCTTGCCATATTTATTGGGTCAAAGTTAAACTATCAAAAATTAGATACTCTATTGTTCAGTCAGTTTCATGTACTACAAATAAAGTTGGTATTTTAATCTGTCATTTGTTGTAACTAATTGGACTTATATTATTTTTTATCCTTATACCAAAAAAAGAATATTAAAGACCCATGTGCTAGTTGATGATGCAATATTAACTAAATCATAAAGTTATATTTTGGGCCATAAAACTATTTATGAAATCTCAGAGCTGACAACACAATACCGTAGGGACAACTCATTGCTCGTAAACAATAATACTTGCACATGCTTTTCAAACATTTTTATCCTTTTGACTCTTCACACCTTAAAAACAAAAAATATATTATGAAAAAGAATAGAAATAAGAAAATTTAGAGGCCATGTGAGATTAGTTGGGTTAAAATGTAAATTAATATGATGATAAAACTCATTGGAAACATAAACATGTAGGATAGATAGCTTATTAAGAAAATGACAAATAACACAATTAAAGTTGATTCAGAAAATCGGATATCACCCATAACTTTCAAAAAGATCAGTTACCCTCTTTAACTTGATAAAAATGCATCAATTTGCCCCCTCAATACCACATGTCAACTTCTGGTTGGAAAGAGAAATAAGAAAATGACATCTTTGAAAAATCAAACAAACTAGTTTCTGACACATGACGTTGAGGGGACTAACTGGTGCATTTTTGCCAAGTTAAGGGAGGTAGTTGGTCCTTTTTACCAAGTCAATGGGGTTAACTGGTCCTTTTGAAAGTTGAGGGTGATATCCGATTTTCTGAGCTAATTTTAAGGGGGTGTTGATGTATTAGGCCATTAAGAAAACAACAAACAATGCATTTTAACTAAGTTAGGCAAAATTCATTCTCCGTCTACAACTTTTATCAATTCTTACATTAGTGCTCTTAATAAAAGAATTACTTCCTCCGGTTCCTAATATTTGTCGTTTTAGACTTTTTACTTTGGTTCCTAATACTTGTCATTTTAAAATATCAATGTATTTTTTGATAAGATTTTCCTAATATACCCTTGCATTAATTAGGAAAGAGATTAAGTGTAGATTAATTTATAAGTTGGTAATTAAGAAGAGAGAGAATTTTATTATAAAGTAAAATAGATAAAATAGCCATTTTATAGTACATTAAATGGTTTATTAGTTTTGATGAAAAATCTAAAATGATTTATATTAGGAATCGAGGGAGTAATATATTAAGAACGTGTTTGACATTTCTTTTTGTGACTCAAAATTGTTCCCAAATATCATAATCAAATGGAAAGCAAAGCAGCAATTCCAAGCTCATCCTAATTAACGAATTTTCTATTTTCATAATATTAGTCCCAAAACTTTTTATAATTTCAATATCTATAAAAATTTCTTTATTACACTCAATGTGCAATTAATTAGGATGCCAAAAGAGAAATATGAAAGTTCAAGGACTACAAAACGTATTTTGGCAAGAAAGTTTGATTATTAATAGTGGTGGCAAATAGTATAAAAAAGGAATTCCTGTATTCCGACAGCATAATGGCGTGTAATATTTTATTGACACAGCCTTTCACTTTTTCTATCATGGTTGGTTCTATTGGCCATTTTTTTTTCATTATTCAATTCTGCACTAAGATTACTTGCTTTGAAGTGGGTGCCAAGAATCTTGAAAAGTCTATGCTTCTTCAATCATTTTTTTACCTGTAAGCATGCTTTATAATAACCATTAATTATATATGTACGAAGAATGATAATCATGTTTAATGAATCAAGCCACTTTGATAAAATTGTACTTCTCTATTAGAGGCAAGAGGATGCATCGGAAATTCCATTGAACAAAAGAAACAATATTATAAGATAAAAATTGGAATCCGTAGAACTTGTAAGATATAAGATTATTTATGTAAATTTTGTGTGAAATCCAAATAGCATAAACTACAGATTGAATGACTTGCTTACAAGCATGGAAATAGTATAGGGAAACCAGAATTAAAAACACGGAAATAAATGGACATTTAAATATTGCAATTTAGTCCCTAAGATAGTAACGCAGAAAAGCAACAGTCAACGAGGCAAAGCCGTGTGTTTCAAATTGTTCTGTTTCCAATAAAAAAGAAAGAATTGAAATCACAAAATTTCAACAATTTCCGGAAATGTGACAACCCAAAAAAACCCAAGATCAGGTTAGCCAAGCATAGGCCACAATTTCTTGCCCTTAATCCTCCAACTGTCATCCTTATAAAATCAGCATATGCCATTGCTTGAACAAGGAATTCATTTCCATTGACAAGAAACAAGTTAAACAATAATGCAATGAAACAAGATTTAGAAATTGGTTTAACTAATAACTCAAAGAAAATACCAATATTCAAAAACATTCAGAAGGTTCCCATTTGAAAGCCGGTGAAGACGAATCCGGTAAACTAACTGTACCATTGAGAAGAAATACAAACTCAAAACAAGAAAAGCAAAATATAGCAAAATGAACTTCTAACCAATACTGAAATTTCTCCTCTTTGATCCCCGCAGAACAAAACCGGATTCCTGTTCCCCGAATAATCCTTAGTAACTAAAATTCACATTCCTAACATATTTTCCGCATTCATGCCGACTCTTCTGAAGGGCATCTTATCAGCTCCAATATATTCACCACTTCTCCCATGTCCGGCCGATTTGACGGCACCTGTGAAGTGCAAATCAACCCTAATTTTATCACTGGGACCACTTCATCAACTGGAAAACTCCCTTGGAGCCGTTCATCGATGCATTCTTCGACTCTTCCATCTTCCAAAGCTCCTCTTACCAAGTCACATAGCACCACTACATCGTCCTCCATGTACTCGACAGGCCTTTTCCCAGTAACAATCTCGAGAACCAAAACACCGAATCCATAGACATCGCATTTTTCTGTTATTTTGACCGTTCTGCAAGCAAACTCGGGCGCCATGTACCCTAATGCACTTTGTATCTTGCTGCTTAGGACGTATCGGTCTAGCATTGGCAATAGCCTGGCCAAGCCATAATCTCCCACCTTTGCCTCGCCTGAGCCGTCGATCAGGACATTGCTCGATTTTATGTTGTAGTGGATGACGTTGGATTGGTGTAGATGAGCCAGGCTTTTCGCTGTCCCCAGAATAATGCTGAACCTCTCGTTCCACGAAAGGAAATGCCCATTTGACCCTTCATGGAGACGCTTGTATAAGCTACCGCCGGACACGAATTCGTAAATCAAAAGCTGCAATGACTGAGTCCAGTAATAGCCTTCGAGTTCCACAAGATTCGGATGCCTCACTTTTCCTAGTTTCTTCACCTCCCTTTCGAAATCTTCTCGAGATTTTACGAGACTCGAGACAGTTAGCTTCTTGATAGCAACTGGATGCCCGTCCCGAAGAACGGTTCGATAGACCGCGCCAAATCCACCGCGGCCAAGTTCGCAATCCTTGTTGAGCAGAGCATGTGGTCCAGTACTGAAGTCAGGTTCACCTGAATCCAGACTTTGCTTGTTATGGGGTCCAAGTATTAACATATAAATGAATTTCAATTTTAACATATGTATATAGGAATTGAGACAAAAAAAATCTTCAAGTAAGAAGTCAGATATTTGTAAAAGGAGAATGAAAAATTGAAAATCTTAAAACGTAGCAAGAGAAAATTGACTCGTAGAATAAAATTGGTAAAACATACACAATTGTACAGCAAGCTTTTTTGTTATAGAATTCTTAGTATATAATAATCTTTTAATATAAATTAATTTATATGTGGTGTCCAATTACATATTTTTGTAGATATTTAGTCATCAAGTTGAACGGCCACTGACCTGAAAACATGACAAGCTTGCCAGAATTGGCGTCTGTGGTTGGGGAGCGGCTAAAGTCCTCACCGGGTGACAATGCAAGGGCGACAGCCGATCGAGAGGCGGATGATCGAACACGAATATTGAGCACAGTGACAGCAATGACACCAACAACAATGACAGCCGCTGCGCCAATGGCAATGAGAGAAGAAATGCTTAAAATGATTCTCTTGTGACCGATGTTTTGCGGAACATCATCACCAGTGACGGAGTCCCCGGAAGAATTCGGGTTTAGAACGATGGGTTTTGGAAGGACGGCAGGGCAGGACTTGTTGACCGCTGCTCCGCAGAGGGCCGGGTTCCCGGAGACAGAAGAAGGCGATATTGTATTGAAGAAACTGCCAGCTGGCAGTTCACCTTGCAGTAGGTTGTGCGAAACGTTGAAGGTGGAGAGACTGGGAAGATTAGCTAACTGCTTCGGTAGTGTACCAGTGAGGCTGTTGAAAGACAAGTCCACATCTTTCAGGCTCATTATTTTCGCTATTGCGGCAGGTATTGGCCCAGTCAGGTGGTTTTCAGATAGCATCCTAAGTAAGATTAATGGGAAAAAAGAGATCTGTTAACATGTAATGAAAAATTTCCTTACATATCAATTAATAAATATGTCTTAATGCATTTAAGTTGTAAGGAACTGCTGACTGAATGTCCTGGCAAACATAGACCACAATGTGAGCTTCAACTATATTAATTTTTTTTCCAAGCAAATTTTAGGACTAAAGAAACCAAATTGATGATCATATAAAGAGAAAAATGTGTTTGAAAACTTACAATGTGGTAAGGGACGAGCAATTCTCGAGAGACATAGGAATTGGACCAGACAGTAGGTTCCTCTCCATCCTCAATTCCTTCAAAGAAAATGCCCCGCCAATTTCAAGAGGAATACTTCCATTTAAACTGTTGCTACTCAAATCAATAACGTTCAACTCCTTCAATTCTCCAACAGTCCCAGGAATCGGACCAACAAGAGAGTTCCCTGACAGATTTAAGAGCTGCAAGCTGCTCAAAATCCCTAAAGAGGAGAGAATTATACCAGAAAACTTATTACCCGACAAGTCTAAAGTTTGAAGCTTTAGAACTGAGTTTCCTTCAGCAGGCAAAACTTTCTGAGAAGCCGAACCAAATATAAAAGAGGGAAGATCGCCGCTCATTGAATTTCTGCTACAATCTAAAGACACAAGGCTTCCACAATTGGCAATGGATTCTGGCAAGCTTCCAGTAAGTTTATTAGCGGAAAAATTTAACACCTTCAATGATTGAAGATTCCCAAATGAATCTGGAGCCTGACCCGATAATTTGTTTCCAGAAAGATCCAAACTTTCGAGGCTTTCCATTTTTGCAATCCAGTTTGGAACCTCCCCAGTCAGTAAGTTGTTGCTCAAGCTTAGCAAACTGAGCAGGCTAAGCTTCTGCATTGTCTCTGGAAGATACCCAGAAAGCGAATTCTGACTTAAATCCACAGACCTTAACAGCAAACAGCTTCCAATCCCATTAGGAATTTCCCCAGTAAGCTGATTTTTACTCAGGTTAATGGCTCTCAAATTGTTCAAAACTTCAATTCCTTTAGGAATCTCCCCTTCTAGTAAATTATCAGACAAATCGAATGACCTTAGTGCATTCAAACCCCAAATTCCAGAAGGCAAAGACCCGGAAAACTTATTTGAACTCAAATTTATAGAAGCAAGAGAAGCGCATGAGCTCAATGAAGCAGGAATCTCACCTGAAAACTTGTTCTTGGAAAAAGAAATGGATCTTAAAGACCCACATTGCTTGAAAAAGCCCTCTGGGAGAGTTCCAGAGAGGCTGTTTTCGCTCAAATCAACGGTTCTAAGGTTTTCGAGGCGACCAAGGTTAGGGCTAATGGTTCCAGTAAGATTGTTTCTCGCTAATGAAAGCTTGTGGAGAAATTGAAGCTGTAAGAGTCCACGCCCGATCCGACCCGAGAGACAGAAACCGTCAAGAGTGAGCTCTGTTACTCTGTTAGATCTCGAGTTGCATTTGACTCCACTCCAGTTGCAGGGAGTATCATCATCTTGGTTCCAAGATGAAAGCTTTCCCAATGGATCTTGAAGGTCTGCTTTGAACACAATGAGACCCAGTACGTCGTCGTTTAGAGACGGGTTTATAGATCCCAAAGAGTTGGAAACTAAAACCAGGAATCCCAATAACCAAACCAGCTCTTTGGCTCTTGCTCTTGCCATTGCAAGCTTCTTTCTATAAATCAAAGAGGAACCTCCAAAATCACAACAAAACCATTCAATTTCAGCCAAATGAAACACTGTAGAGAAGCTCCAAATGGTTTTCTTTGTTGGGTTTAAAAAGCTAAAAATGTCTGCTTTACAAGCAAAATTGGAAAATTGTGAAGAAATATTTCTTGTTTTAGCTTCCAACGGCCAGACTTAGACCAGAAATACAATGAGAAGCGACAAACAAGGGGCTAAAAAGAAGCGCAAATAAAACAATTGATTTTAGCAAAATGGGGCCCAAAACTTTGATCTAAGAAGTATAAAGCTGGAAATTGCACGACATTTAAAGCTCAGCTGAAGAATCCAAAGGTGCACCGGAGGACGGCGGTGCAGAGAGATAGGGTTCCGATGAGAGCCAACGGAAAGTGAAAGTGAGGAAAGAGAGAGGATATAAGAAAAAAATGAAAGTTGGTGTTATTATTAACGGGAAAGAGAAAATGGACAAGGTAGGTGGGTGGGTGGGGGCTATTTAATTAAAGGTAGAAACGTGGCACAATATGTGAGGACGTGGTTATCCTACGTGGACGACACGTAATTTTTCACTAATTGGCTTTTAATTCGGGCAGTTAGAGACTGTGCATTTCTGACATTGGACGTTCAGTCTCCTATTCTGTTCCCGTCCTTATTTTTCATCCCTAAAACTTTATTTTAATGATTTTATAGTATTTTTTCTCCGATCATCTTTTTCATTTTCTATTTTTCAAATCAAATTCATTTTAAAATAATAATATTTTATTATTAATTAAACAGAAAAAATAACAAAATAAAAACTAAAAATTATAAAAAAGTAAAAAGTAACATAATAATATTTTATTCAATTCCCAAAAAAGTAATAATGTTTTATTCAATTCTTCAAAATACGAAATAAATCATTCCCCATATACAAGGAACCCATTTTAGAGATATATCGTATGGGGAATGGTTGAACCTGACCATTCCCCAAATTAATTCCTCATTTTGAGGAATTCTCTAAAATGGTGAATCTTTGGAATTGCTCATTGTTTGTGATATTTTCATAATTCTTAACAATAATGTCTTAATTATGCTTAACAGCTAAAAATATATACATGCTTTGTTATAATATAGTAAAGGAAATTGAACAGCTTATATAACATTTGAAATGTATTAGGTAAACTTTAAAAACATATCTCGTGATTTCATTTATTTTTTAAAACGTGTTTTTTGAAAAAAATTTCAAAAACATACAGTGTGGTTTATAACTGTTAGCAAAAAGAGAAAAAAAATATTTTTTTCATTCAAAACAATAACGTTAGATGATGTATTTCAATCAATTTAACATTAATGTAATCTAACCAGATTATTTAAGAATTATACATCAAAATTTGATTATTTTTCGGAAATTCTTCATTATATTATAATTTTTTTAAAGTTATCATTACATTTAAATTAAAAAATAAATATTTGTGCTTTTCATGAAAATTTTAAATTTTATTATTAAGGTGTATTTCATTTTTATTAACTAAGCTTCAAAAATTCAATTCAAAATTGAAAAGATTACCTCATACCTTATTTTGAGATCCATAATACAACAAGGTCCCTTTTGAAAATTGTCTAAACCACAAAATATTTTTTTAAAGTTTACCCTTTTTTCAAAAAATGTATATATTGACACATTAAGATTGTCACACTAGTGATTTACACCGTTGATTTCCTTGTAATCCAATGATAGTGTCTTAGCTATAATTTCAGCCATTCGATTACAATAAATCATTTGTGGAGATAACTTTCATGGGCAAAGTCTAACAAAACTAGTTTGGCAACATAGGATTTCTGATGTCTTTTGTACCTAAGAGGGTTTGTTCACTGCGTAAAATAAGTTGATTTATTAAGAGCTTTTTTTTAGTGATCCATTTGATAATTCAGAAATGTCTCAAAAAAAATTTCTTTGGATATACATAATTTAGTTATTAAAATAAGGTTTTCAGAAGATTTTATTTTCTGAGAACTCTTGAAAAAGAAACTTTGATGCATGTTAATATTATCTCACCCATTTTCTTTTTCTTATCATCTCAATTTAAAAATTGAATTCCTATAAATCGTACAAAAGTTATCTACCAAGTTTTCATAACAGTACCAAATATTAAATTGGTATTGACACACGGTATTACCGAAGTATAACCGATAATCTTAGTAGATAATTAATTTCATAAAAATAATTTATATAGTAATGCCCATTTGATTTGCTTTTCCCTTTTTTTTTGTTTCTGTTTCCGAAGTAATTTCCGTCAACTCGCACTATTTTGATGTGAATCTTTAGGAAAGCCGTGTGCAATGAAAAATGCAAGCACGGCTTGGAGAGGGATTTTTTTTACCTATTTTTTAAGAAGGTATATTTCTACTCTATTCGACTAGTTCCGAGTTAATAAATATGCTAATTGTCCTTTCTCGATTCAACACATTTCCACTGCGGTGTCCGAGTAACTATTCTTACTTTTTCTCCAATCATAATACTATTTTCCTCCCCCCCTTAGGGGTATTCGATTTTTGTTTATCTATATATTTATAATGTAGAACATGGTTTCTCAATGACCAAGTTTCAGTATGTGCCAAGGCCACTAGAGGAGAATAGCTCAAAAGAGGATGAGGAGGATAAGCAGCCAATCAACATCTTGACGAAGAGAAAGAGGGGGAAGTTTAATCCTGAAATGTTGATCCCTAGTGATGATGAGGAGGAGAAGGTAGAAAAAAAGAAGAAGGGAGGTGAAAGGAAGAAGAAGAAGGTGAAGACGTATGGGGAGATTGTGATATCAAAAGATGACCTAGAAAAAGATGATATGATCAAGACAATGAATCAAAGCCTGATTGAGTCTCTCTATACTATCAAGAAGGGAGATACCATAAAAAAACGCAGTAGCTGAGGCAAAGGCAAGAGTGGTAGAGGTGATAAAGAAAACTCAGGCTCTAGAGGAGTTCACAAAGAAGATGAAAGATAATAGTACCTCTGAGATAGAGGATGAGGGTTTTGAGGAAGTAAATGAGAACGTGCTGGAAGGGACCTCAGTAGATTTCGACATGCTAATAGGAGCTTTTCCTTTGGCACCTACTTCTACTCCTCTTAAGGTAGCTTGTCCAACTAACATTAAGTTAGAGAAGAAGTCAAAGGCGAAGCCCAAATCCTCTCCTTTTTATCAGCAGAAGACTGTGTTTGATCCCTCCCACCTATTCATGACCCCTCTGAAGACTCCCAAATATAAACCAGCATCTCTAGAGGAAACACCTTCAACCAATGCAATTGAGGTCAATGCTACAATCATCAAGGAAGTGGTTAAGGGGCTGGGAGAAGAGATTGATGAAGAAGAAGTGGTTGTTGGACATTCCCTGCTGAAAGAGAATGTGCTTGAGGAAGATCCATTCCTAGCAGCACTGAAGAAGGAAGAGCCCAGAACATAGTGGTAGTAGAATGGGGCACTAAATCTTCAACGACTAATCTTGCTAAGAAATTTGTAGAAATGGCTAAATTAGTATTCGTTAAGCATAATTTAAAGCCAAAAGAAATAAGGAGGGAGGAAATGTTGATAGAGGATGAGGAAGATGATGAAATCAGAATTGTGAAGGGGATGGAAGATATGAAGATAAAGTTCAAGCCATCCAACACTTAGAAGCCAAGAACAACTCCATATGTCCCAAGGACACTAGCTGATCCCTCCAATATTCTAACTTTAATTCCCAAACCTCAAGAGTAGAGGACTGATGGATATGAGTACCTCAGCAACAAAAACTGGATGATGAGAGATCAGGCTGAGGGAAGTAATGCAACTGTTGAAGTTCCTCTCAACTCTCTCCATCACATGAGGAAAACCCTTGATGACCTCATCACCATGGCTCTCAGACTCAACAATTTAGTGGCAGATATCAAGTCTATCCCCTTCAATCGCCAACTTGCTCAGAGCGTAGTCCACTTGACCGAACAAGTGCAAATCATTATGGAGATGGCTGATAAAATTCCCCTTCCATGCCAAATCAGATCTGAGTTGATCCAGCATCTTTAACCTCTAATGGAAACAAGGCTGGATAGCTATATTGACTTAAGGGATACCCTTGTAGCAATGAATGGGATGATGGGGATAGGAGAAAGGGGTCTGGAGATGATCCATGATGAGGTGAATGCCATCAAGGAGGAATCCCAAAGGTAGATAGCAGATGTGATCTCTACTCTGGGAACTGCTATTAAGAAGTGCTAAATCGAGTACTCCAGTAGGCTGAAGGAGGAAATCAAAGAGCTGGGGAAGAAGATTGTTATTTACTTGTGGCAGTAAGGAAGGACCAAAGTAGCCTTGAGGAGATGATGAAATTTATGACTGAGTTTAAGATTGAAACTCTCAAGGTAATTGAGGATTCTAGAAGAGAGCTAAAGTCTGATGTCATCAAAGCCATTGATAGCACAACAACTAAGATAACAGAACTCACATTTGCTTAGAAAAATGAAGCTGTTGATGAAGTTACAGATGAGATCACTAAGGCCTTTACCGGTTTAGCAAAAACAATTATTAAAGTAAAGGATATTGTGATAGCAAGGCAAGCCAGTGCATCTGAAGATCTACAAAAAGGCATTGATGATTTGAGCACCAAGATTGGCAATCTTTCTCTCCATTCCTTCTGCACACATGACAGTGAAATTGTGCCTTTCCTTTAGCATATAGAAAATGGACTAAACACTCAATGGATCTAGAATTAGAAGGCTCTCCAAGTCATTCTCAATAGCATCTTTCCCTCTATCCCCAGTAAGGCTGTAAAATTGATTCAACATATTGTTCCTCCTCTTCAAGTAAATGAAAAGGTTTAGAGGTTTGCTCTTGATGAGAAGAAGATCGTTGCTCAGCTTGTTAGCACTGAGTAGAGGGAGAAGGATAATCATTGCTTTAGTGAAGTCAAGGAGAGGCGGATGACAGCATCTACTTCAAATGCCATGGAGATAGATAAAAAAGATGAAGAGCTAGCTGAGTATAAAGCTTTAACAGAAAAATCTAATTTGTAACTTTGCATAGTTCAGTTTTTTGCACCTTATAACAATTCTCAATTAATAAAATCCTTTGTTTCTTCTGTTCTGAGTACAACTTTGCGTTGTACTAACTTAATTTAAACTTATATATATCAAATCAAAATAGGATTTGCAAAGAAGATTGAAGCTACTCAAAACATAACCAAAGATTATAAGGGAAAAAGCAAGACAAGTCATTCCTGTGCTTAATTTCACTCAGAACCAACAAAATGAGGGAGATTGTTGGATTATAGGCAAAGAAATAAGGTTTTGAAGGTTCTGAGTTCGGAAGCACAAAAACCTCAGAATCACTAAAATGCCTCAGAGGAGTAAAAGATCTCAGAAGAATCATAAGAGTTTAGAAGGTGATTAAAAACTGAAGTCCAAAAGCAACCCAACTAAAGTTATTCATAAGATGCAAAAAGGGTAACTTAGTCTTTTGGTGCTAAAAGTCACGGGAGCTTACCTCGCATTAAATATCACCACACACCTTTGTACCTCAGCATGGAAAAGGATAAAAGTTGTTGGGATCTCAAGAAGAAAAACATTCCTGCAAATCGCATAAGCAGACAACCGTACAAATGTGGGAACCAAATTCATCTTGATAATTGTGGTGCGGATTCGACTTAGACGTGGCTCTCAAACGGATCCTTAATGGAAACTTCAAGCTGAGACAATGAGAAGATTTTCTACAATAATCCAAGATAAACGGAAATATTCTCTCCCTCTATAAAATGATATTATCCAGCATTGAAGAAGGTTGCTGAATTAATCTAATACTCAAGAGTGCAAGAAATCCTTCAATCTCACTATAATCATCTTCTGAATCTAAAAGCAAACACTTCTCTTTACATCTGTTTGTAATCAGGTTTACTGAAACAAAGTTCAAAAGCTCAAACTCTTTTAAACTTTCCAAAACTTGTAAGAACACTAGTTAGAGGTTAAGTTAGTGTGAGGGGGCTTAGAAATCTTGAGAGGAAGGTACTTAGTAAGATAAAGAAGCTCAGAGCCTTAGACACAGTTGGAAGGAACTATTATGTTGGTATAGCTCGTAGAAGTAATTGCTGTTGGAGGGTACTTCAGCCTTACTTTGTAAAAGGTTTACTCTTCACTAGAAGAAGAATTATTAGTGGATTAAATCTTGGATAGGAGATTTCAAGGACTAGATTAGGCAGAGGCTGAACCTAGATAAAATCGATGTTTACTATTTCCATTCTCTGCTTTATTTTAGTGTTTAATTTCCTATAGATTAAATACCTTATAAAAGGGGATTCTGAGTAAAACACTTTTACTTAGAAGCAACATCAGAAGTTAGTCTTAACTATCTTCTGAATTAAAAAGTGAACTCGAAAAGAGTCATTCACCCCCCCTCTGACTTATTTTACACCCTACTAGGTTTAACAATTGGTATCGGAGATAAGTTTAATTAACAAAGATCTAACATATCTTGAATAAGCTATAAAATGGGTAAAAATAGTGTTAAGCATCTGCCCGGTAATCCGACCACACAGATACTTCTCTATGTCTAGACCACCTCTATTCTTCGGATTGATTATACATTCTAGAAGAACAGACTGAAAAATTTCATAGAATCTTAGGTTATGTATGCATGTCTCGCTGTAGCCAACGGACCTTACATTCCTACTATCACTGAAGGTGGAGTCACTTCTCCAAAATCAGAGAGTGAATATAACGATGCTGATATGAAAAAATTGCAGAGCAATGCTGCAGCTATTAAATTTCTTCACTATGCTTAGATGTTACAGAGTATAACAAGATTTCAGGATGTGAAAGCGCTAGAAATCTAGAAGAAGCTTGGAGTGACCTATGAAGGAACATACAAGGTCTAGGAAACAAAAATCAATCAAAATCTGTGACTCTATGAGTTGTTTGAGATGGAGGAGAATGAATTCATATCCAGCATGAACGCTAGAACGCTAGATTTACCAACATCATCAACGAACTCAAAAGACTAGGAAAAGGCTTCTCAGAAGAGGAAAAAGTGAAGAAAATCCTTAGAAGCTTAACTAAAAAGTGAAGAGTCTCAAGACTTCACCACATACAGGTACGATGAGTTAATTGGTTCTTTAATTACTCATGAAATTTCTATGTAGAGCTTTCAAATGAAGGATAAAGCTAAAGCTGAGGGAAAGAAAGTAATCATCCTTAGAGTAGAAGCTGTAGATGATAACTTTTCAGAGGATGATGAGGAAATGGCAATGTTATCCAGAATGTTTAGAAAAGTCATGAAGAAGAATTCAAAGACCCCTTAAAGATATCAGAAGAAAGGAAGCTTTCCTCATAAATCAGATCTCTAGAAGAACGATTTCTCAAAGAATAAGCTCAGAGGATCCGAAGAGAAGTTTAGAGGAGAGAATCAAAAGACCATCACTTGCTTTGAATATCACCCAAGAAGGACACATCAAGTCTAGCTATCCTTAGCTCAGAAAGGAAAAGGGAAGGAAGACCATGGTGGCAACCTGGAGTGATAGCGATAATGAAAGCTCATCTAAATCATCTAGGAATGAAGATGAAGTCACACAAATATGCTTCATGGAGACTGATGACTTGAGTCCAACCGCAAAGTCGTGGCATGGAAGCTCTAAAAGGATGTCCTCATTAGATTAATTCTCCAAAGATAAATCATGTAAAAATGATGAGGTAAATTACAAGTTAAAAATTCCTGATGAAATTATGCAAGTACTTGCGCAGATTTATAAATAAATGAAAAGGAACAAGAAACACATGAAGCTTTTGAAAGAAGACTTCGAAGATTTTCGTATCCATGATAGAGCCAGAGATAACACTGCCAAAGCTATCTACAAGAGGTAAGAAGAACTCCAAGCAGAGGTCGAAAAGCATAAGAAGGAACTTGTTCTAGTAGGAGTTAATGCAACTGACATTGGCAGAAGAGTTATGATGGTTGAAGGACATCTATCAGGGAAAATCACTTTGCCCAGCAAAGTAGATTCTCAAAAGAAGGAACATCCTTAGAAGATGAACCTTCCTCAAAAGCCAAGTCCACAATAAAGGATATATCAGGGTCAGGCCTCAACCTCTACGAAAAGTATTCCCAAGCAATATGGGCACACCTATGGTGCGAGCTATCCACATCAAAGATAAGCAAGCTAGAAGACGGTTCAAAGAAATCCTCCAATCAGACGGATAGGAATACCTTAGAAGTAGCCTATTCAAGAATCATTTGATCTCTATCCACCTCTTAGGGTTTAGTAGAAGGAAGCAGTAAAACTTTACTGTAACTTCTCTGGAAAGAAAAATCATACTACTGTTACATGTAGACATAAGAATGGATATTATGATACTTATGCTTGGCATGATTTAGTTTGTAATGCCCCCAAACCCAAGGGAAAATGGGTTCGAAGAATTTAACCATTTTCTTTTACATGTAAATCTTAGGTCCACAGATTTGGTATGTAGACAGTGGATGCTCAAGACATATAATATGAGATGAAAGCTCGTTCATCTCACTTGAACGTAAAAGATATGAAAATGTAAGCTTCGGAAACAACAAGAAAGGAAAGATCATTGGAAAATGAACCATTGGATCTGAAATTAGGATAGAAGAAGTCTCTTTAGTTGATGAACTAAAGTTCAACCTTCTGAGTGTTCTCAACTATGTGATCAAGGAAGAAAAGTTATCTTTGACTTAGAAGGATGCTCCAACATGGACTGTAAGACCAATCAAACTCTTCTTTATGCACCTAGAGTAAATAATATGTTTATAATAAATTTAAATGACAAATCAAAGAGAGATATCTTTTTAATGTCCAAAGAAGATGAGTCATGGCAATGCCACAGAAGATTGGGACATGCAAACATGAATCTTTTGACCAAATTAGTCAAACAAAAACTTGTTGAGGGATTTCCAAGTCTAAATTTTGAAAAGGATCATTTATGCAATGCATGCTAATATGGAAAACAGTTTAAAAAGAGTTTTAAATCAAAATCTGAATTTTCCACAAAAAGAGTTTTGGAATTGGTACACATTGATCTTTTTGGCCGTGTTCAGCTTGTGAGCATGGGTGGACACATATATACAATGGTAATAGTTGATGACTATTCCAGGTATACATGGATTGTCTTGCTAAGTAGTAAGGATGAAGCCTATGAAGGTTTCTCCAAACAGTTCAACAGAGTAGAAGTAGAACAAAATGTTTTACTCTCTAAAATATGAAGTGATCATGGTAGAGAATTCGAAAATAAGCTTTTTGCTGGATTCTGTGATGCTAGAGGCATTGTCCACAACTTTTCTACTCCTCACACACCTCAAAAAAATGGGGTTGTTGAGAGAAAGAACAAAACTATAGTTGAAATGGCTTGATCCATGCTCAATGATAATATCTTAACAAAGAATTTTTGGGTAGAAAGTAAAGTTAACATAAGGCCAGTAATTGAAAAAAATCCTTATGAAATTTTGAAAGGAAGAAAGCCCAAGATTGGGTATTTCAAAGCCTTTGAATGCAAGTGTTTTGTACTTAAAAATAAAGAATAATTAGAAAAATTTGATCCTAAATCTGATGAAGCTACATTTCTTGGTTACTCAACACATAGCAAAGCATACAGAGTCTTTGTTAAAAGAATAACCTCTCTTGAAGAGTTAATACATGTAGATTTCGATGAGACTAACCATGCAAATAGAAGAAATGGCTCAGAGGAAGATGGAGAATTAATATCACATAAACCATCCTCTGAACCAAAATAGGGAGAATCCTCAATAAAGAATGAACCATTTGACATAAATTTCTCAAATCAAGGAAATGAGGAGCAAGTTCCAGAACCAAAAGAAGATATCCCTCATCATAATCTCCCTAAAGAAACCAGGAACAAGAAGGACCATCTAGAAAAATTGATTCTTGATGCAACTCAGAATCCTATACTCACCAGAGGTTAACTAAGCAATGACAAGTCATCCCACATTTGTTTCTATCATAGAAGCAAAGAAATTTGAAGATGATGAACATCATGAAAGTTGGATGATGGAATTGCAAGAATAACTTGATCAATTCACCAAAAATGATGTTTGGGACTTAGTTCCAGCTCCAAAGAACAAATCCATCATCGGCACTAAGTAGGTCTTCAAAAACAAACTAGACGTAGAAGGAAATGTAGTAAGAAACAAAGTAAGACTTGTGGCTCAAGGATACAATCAACAAGAAGTAATTGAGTATGATGAAACATTCACCCCTGTAGCCCGACTTGAAGCCATAAGGATCCTCTGTGCATTCGCATCTCATATGGGATTCATACTATACCTAATGGATGTAAAGATCGCTTTCCTAAGTGGAGTTATTGCTAAGGAAGTATATGTTAAGCAACCTTTAGGATTTGACGACTCAAAGTATCCATGTCATGTATATCAATTGAAGAAAGCTCTATATGGACTGAAAAAATCTCTCTATGGACTATAGCAAGCTCCTAGAGCCTGGTATGAAAGATTGACAAGTTTTCTCATCTCTAAAGGATACATCAAAGGAAAGATAGACACAACATTATTCATCATAAGAAGAAACAAGGATATTCTTCTTGTGCAAATATATGTTGAGGACATCATTTTTGGAGCTACTAATGAAAGGCTATGCAAAGAATTTAGCTCTCAAATGAAGAATGAATTTGAGATGTCAATGATGGGTGAATTAACCTTCTTCTTTGGACTCCGAATCAAACAAATTTTAAATGGCATATTCATCAAACAATATAAATATACCAAAGAGATTCTGAAGAAATTTGGTATGGAAGAAGGAAAAGAAATATTAACTCCAATGGCCTCAAACACTATTCTCAGCAAAGATCCAGAAGGGAAGAAAGTTGAGTAAAAGCTATTCAGAGGAATGATTGGATCTCTTCTGTATCTAATAGTAAGTAGACCTGACATACACTATGGTGTATGCTACTATGCAAGATATCAAAGTGATCTAAGGGAGTCACATCTGAGTGTTGTAAAGAGAATTATGAGATATCTTCTTGGAACCAGAGAAGTTGGATTATGGTATCTAAATAATGTTGATTTCTCACTAAAAGGATTCACTGATGCTGAATATGGAAGAGATCAATTGGAGAGGATGAGCACTACTGGAGGATGTCATTTTCTTAGAAATTGAATTGTCTCTTTGTACATTAAGAAACAAATCTCAATAGCTCTATCAACCACAGAAGCTGAATACATGGCTACAAGAAGCTGTGTAGCTCAAGTGTTATAGATCAAACATCAGCTAGAAGATTAAGGAATCAAGTAAGAATGCATTGAGATTCTCTACGATAACAAAATTGTGATTGAACTATTAAAGAATCCAATTCAGCATGGTAGAATGAAGAACGTTACACTACGCCATAGATGACCTATCGTAACAATGATAAAATGTTGCCTAAAGTGCCAAAAGTGTTGCGAAATCACTTTTCGCAACACTTTTCAGTGAAAAAAAGTCGTTGGTGATGCTTCCCTTGCAAAATGTCATTTTTGCAACACTTTCTTTTTCTCACAACGCTAAGAAAAGTGTTGCGACAAGTGACTTTTCACAACACTTTTTTTAGTACTTGCAACACTTTAGGTTGTGTTGCAAAAAATACCCGTCACTGTCAATGCTAACATTCGTTAGTTTTTTTCGCAACACTTTTGTTGTTTATTCACAACTCTTTTCTTGTAACACTTTTAGTATATTTGCAACACCCATGTCCAGTTTTCGACACACTTTTTGAAAAACACTTATGTCGCATTTAAAACATTTTTTGACTTATTGCAACACATTTGTAAAACACTTAATTGATGCTATAATTCAAAATAATTGAAATTCATTTTTTATATAATTCATAATGCATAATATTCAATTGTATACAAATTCAAACGAGAATTAAAAAATACATAATACCATAAAAACTAAAAATAACGCTAATAAAAGTGTGTAGTGTTTCCAAAAGATTCTCAAATCAATCTTTACACATTTGAAGTTTAAACCACTCTCCATGCGTGTGAAGTATTGCTCTCATCATCTTTATAAGCAGATTCACAACCTACATTATAGAAGAACAAAAGAAGAATGTTATCGCTTAATGAGAAATTTAAAGAAAATAATCAAGTTGTGAAACTTTTATCTACAACTTCATATCCTTGAACACAGATTTAGAGATTCCAAAATAAACAAATGTGCATAATAAACTCGCGCTAGAATCAAAAATATATGCTATTTAGGCCAATGTTATTGACAATAAATTAAGTGCCAAATAGCTACACAGAATACATTGACTGAAATCGAACTAACAAGAACTAACTAGTAATGCAAAACATTCAAATAAGATTAAAAAGGAACAACAATATGAATAACAATGGTAGTAAGAATTCATGAGTAATAAAAAAAATCAAAGACTGGCTTACCATTCCAATCAAAGTCGTTCCAGAAGGTAGAACTACCAACTAAAAATGTAAAACTACGCAAATAAATCAACTCTTTTGATTTCTATCTGCCAACTACAAATGTAAACTACACAAATAAATCAGCTCGTTTCATCAGTAGATGAATAAACGTATTAGCATAAAGATGAGTGAGATTCATAACAAGGGTATTTTAGCTATCATTAAACAAGTAAATACAACAAATCTATCTCAAAATCAGAATTATCTACTTTAAAATCATATACAATCATATTTAGAGCAAGAACAGAACCTAATTGAAATTCATTAAGGATATTCTCACCTGCTTCAAAGAAACATGGAAGGTAATCTTCCTGTAGAATTCAGTGCTTGTGACAATTTCTTTACACATTTCCCTCCATGCCTTGCAAACCGCAAGCAACAAAGCTATAGAAGTTGAGATGGTGGTGAGTTGCTCATTGCTTACATTGTTCCGTGTTATTATAGTTGGTTTCATAATACTAGGCTTGCTGATTTCCTTTTCAATTGGTTTCTGTGTTACATTGTTTTGTGTTATTGCAATTGCAATTGGTTTCACAATACTAGGGTTACATGATAGGCAGTTCAAGTTAATAAAAATAAAACTAAAGATAAAGTTAATCAAATGAAATTATGGAACAATTCACAAATGTGGGTTCACTTCACTATTGGTGGCTTAATCGAATGAAATTCAAATTCTAAATGAAAAAAGCATTATGTCCACTAGTTAAGTAATTTAAAGTTTTGACAGAGGCATGAAATAACAATCAGTGACACCTGCTAGATAATTATTTGATATGTGCAGTTGATATTATACCGCGGGCCCCCATTTTCTAGTCAGAAAAGAACTCAACACTTATTTATATTTGGGTTGGTCCACCTAAATTTACAATACACAACTCATTTTTTTAATCTTAAAAGACTCAGCTACACTTTTTTATTAATCATATATACACCACGCATTTTCCTTATTTCTAGTTTAACCATTTCATTACAACTAAATTAGCCCTTCTCATCAGTGAAGCATTAGCATTACCCAATTGAATAATAGTTCGTCTTTTTTCCCTCTAAAGAAGTTGAATTTAATATAGGGAGCATTATAGTAAAGTTTGTACAATGTGGGAGTATAGCTACTTTTGTTGAATTATGCCTCAAGACTTATTATTCCAAAACAACATCCTATAGGGTCGGGTTCAAGAATACAAAAATAGACATAATAACTATCTCTTTATTATATCCTCGTATTCAAGAATAGTTCAGCATAAGAGAGTACTAATCATTAAATGGGAATGAACACTTACTATATGAGCAAGCAAAGCATTAAAAAATAAAGTGAAGTAAGAGTATAAAAGGAAATAGTGTATTTGAGATAAAGCAAACAAACCAATGTGGAAAGATTCCTTGGAAGAAAAAGATGGTATAATTGGAGGATAATGTTCAAGTTCAGAAACTTTTTCCTGCAGCATATGGAATTTTCCCAAAAGGAAACCTACAGAAATACAAATTGAAGGGGTGTTAAACCTAACTCAAAAACCCAATACAAAGCTGGTCACCCCATCAAAGATAAGGGTAAACCTTATTCACTAATCATCTAAATGGCAACTAGAAACAAAATAAGGAAAAGCTAAAGGAGCAAATTAGAGATCCTATTGAATGTTTTAAGAGGATATGAAGAATTGTACTTGATCGACTAGAGTAGAGCCTGGCACTGAAACGAATGTCAGTACAGAGATACGAATGGTATTTACAGATACATAAACTGTCTCTTTATATATCCTCTTTCTTAAGGATAGTTCAACATAAGAAAGGAATAATCATGTGTGTATGCAACAAGAAATTTACAGTAAATATAATATACAAAGAATTGAGAATGAACACTTTCCTAATAAGCAAGCACACATTTAATAAGTTAAAGTGAAGCAATCATGTGCATATTCAACAAGATTGTATTTACGTTTGACAAAAAAAGAAATTGGTATAAACACTTTCATAATAAGCAATCATTTTGTCAAAATTATGCCTCAAGACTTGCTGATTTGATTTTCTTGATTTAATTAGCTTTGAGTAATTCCTTGTTTTACTTATTCAATGCTTTCTTTTATTTAGTTCTGATTGAGATATTTTTCTCCAATGAAATAACTCTTTAGTTTGTCACTCACTATTATATAATGAGGCCCTAATTATCAAATATTAGATATCAAATTCTCACAATATCATACTTCTGCCAAGTTAGACCATAATAAAAATGATCACAAACTCTATCTTACAGTGTGTGGAAGGGTATTAAGCTAATCAAAGACAATGACAATAGTATTTGCTAATAATTCAACAAAATTAAAGAGATAACTAGAAACTAAAATTATATAAGGAAAAGCTAATATGAAAAATTATACCAAGGAGGAGCATTGAAATGAATGCCATTATCGCTAGTAGTTCTTGTAGTGATTCTCAATGAACTGCTTAGTAGCAGTAGCTTTTTGTTTAGTCACAGCCGATGAAACGGACACATCGATGGTAATAGAGTGAAGACCATTCCCAGCACCACCCTCTAATGTGGTCGGAAGCTCAAAACAAGAACATGAGTGAAATGAAAAGAGGAAAAAGTGATAAGATAAAAGGAGAATTAAATCAGAAGCTTCAGTTTGATGAATTCGAGGAGAGATCTAGGTTGAGCTGGAGGAGTGTTTGTTTATATGAGGAATTGAGGGCGACGATGTGGAATGAGGAATTGAAAGAAGAAGAATGATGGATTGAGAGAAGAGGATAAGAAGATGTTGAATCAATGAGGATGAATAAATTGCCCAAAAATTCTGAGATAAGGGAAAATGTAAGGTTGGATACCCAACAATTGAATTAGAAGGGATTTAGGTATTTTTTCGGAGACACATGTACCGAGGGAGTGGAGAGGAGAGAGTTATATATTTTTTAATGATTTTTTTTATTTTTTAATTAAATTTTTCCTTCAATTAACAAGCGGGAGATTTCACGCATGTCAATTTTTTACTATTTACAGTGTTTTTCACAACTGTTAGATTAAAAATGTTGCGATCAAAGTGTATTTGATCAACAAACATTTTTATTGCAACACTTTTGGAACACTTTTTATAATGTGTTTCGAAAAACCTTTTTTTCCTTCAAAAATCGCAACACTTAAATGCAACACCAACCATTCTGGTTGCAACAGGCCATCTATGGCGTAGTGTTAACATCGGACATCACTTTATTAGAGATCATGTTCTCAAGAAAGACGTGAAGTTAGTATACATCTCTACTGAAGATCAAAGAGCTGACATCTTCACAAAACCTCTCAGTAAAGATCAATTCATTTTCTTTAGAAGAGAAATTGGTATGAGTAATCCAGTGTGAATATTACTCAGAAGGAGGAATATCTGTTTAGAAGAAGAACCTATCTTAGAAGTAACAGTCAACATCTGAAACCAAGCACATCGCTATTACTCAGAAGGTTTAACCCATGAATAGTACCCTTTTTCAAAATTCAAAAACCCAAAACTAAAGGCGGATCTTTAGGTTAAAACCGTTCAAACTATACCTTCAGTTACGCATTTAACAGTTACTTCACTAGTAGACGGTAAATGCTGAAACCATTATAAAATATTCTCGACTTATTACCTTTCTATCCCTCTGAAACCCTCAGTATAAATAAGTGGTAATTGTTCACCTTCAAATCACTTTACCTAAAATCCCTAAATTCTCTAAGTATCTTGAGAATTTCTTTCTTCTAAATACCTAATTTTTTCACATGTGTTCTTTCATAAAACTTGAATCAAATGGCGCCAAAGAGATTTAGATCATCCACCCCAAAGAACAAGTCATAATAAAAATCCCTCCAAAGACCTTTGCACCTGTTCTATACAAGTAAAATCCCACATCCATCATGTTCCAAAGATATCTAGGAGATAATACCTTTCTTGAAACTACACCCTTCAAAGAAACCATTGAAATTCCACCATCTTGGAACCTAGTTAAGATTAAAGGAGCTAACTTTCCCCAATATTGTTGTAAACTTTTACAAGAATCTACACAAATGCATAGTTAGTGATGAAGAACTGAAGACTAAAGTTAAGGGCAAGGAGATAATAATTACTCTTGATTATTTGGCAAAGTTACTGAACTTAAAGGATGAGGGCGGTGCCTTAAAAAGAGGTCGTGAAGAAATGGCTAAGCATGATAAGAAGGCATTCATTCCTGAAGGATGGTTTGGAGAGAAGATCAGCACTCACATGCCCCAAGAGGCTAGGTACTGGTAGCTCTTATTGGCTCACTTCTACTTTAGAAGATGAACTCCACGAACGTAGTATCCATCCATGAACACTACATCCTAGTTCTTCTAGTGGAGAAGAGTAAGGTCAACTAGCCCATCATTATTATGCAGCATGTGCTCCACCACAAGTTCACAGTTGATGATTTGATCAATAGGATTGTAGCGTCCTTTGATATAAACTGGTCAGAAGAGGAAGGCTCTCTGGGTAGTGAAATTGTAAAGGAGACTTTTGATAAAAAGTTAGATTATGGGATGAAGTGGGATAGAGAGGAGGCACTAAAGAATGATTTAGGGAGGAAGTAGATGGAGAAGGAGCTAAGAATGACCAAGAAGGGTGAGGTTGTGAAGGGAAGTGATGAAGTATCCCCTAAGAGGAAGAGGGAACCTGTGCTGAAACAGGGGGATGTCCCTAATGGGAAGAGAAGTAGAGTGGTCAAAAGTAAGGCACCTGTTGTTGAGGAGGTGGTTGCAACCAAACCAGCATCCACTACTACTGAAGGAAAAACTGGAGAACGTGGTTTCTCAATGACCAAGTTTCAGTATATGCCAAGGCCAGTAGAGGAGAATAGCTTAAAAGAGGATGAGGAGGATAAGCAGCCAATCACCATCTTGACGAAGAGAAAGAGGGGGGAGTTTGATCCTGAAATGGTGATCCCTAGTGATGAGGAGGAGGAGAAGGTAGAATAATAAGAGGAGAAGGTAGAAGAAAAAGAGGAGAAGGTAAAAGAAAAGAAGAAGGGAGGTGAAAGGAGGAAGAAGAAGGTGAAGATGTATTGGGAGATTGTGATATTAGAAGATGACCCAGAAAAAGATGATATAATCAAGACAATGAATCAAAGCCTGATTGAGTCTCTCTACTATCAAGAAGGGAGATACTATAAAAATCGTTGGCAGAGGCAAGAGCAATAGAGAGGATGAAGAAAACTCATGCTCTAGAGGAGTTCACAAAGAAGATGAAGGAGAAGAGTACCTCTAAGACGGAGGATGAGGGTTTTGAGGAAGTTAATGGGAAAGTGCTAGAAGGGACCTCAGTCGATTTCAACTTGCTAATAGGAGCTCTTCCTTTGGCACTTACTTCTACTCCTCCTAAGGTAGCTAATCCAACTAACATTAAGTTAGAGAAGAAGTTAGAGGAGAAGCCCAAATCCTCTCCTCTTAATTAGCAGAAGACTGTGTTTGATCCCTCCCACCTATTCATGGCCCCTCTATAGACTCCTAAATATAAACCAGCATCTCTAGAGGAAACACCTTCACCCAATGTAGTTGAGGTCACTACTACAATCGCCAAAGAAGTGGTTAACGGGTTGGGAGAAGAGATTGAGGAAGAAGAAGTGGCTACTGAACATTCTCTGCTGAAAGAGATTGTACTTGAGGAAGATCTGTTCTTAGTAGCAATGAAGAAGGAAGAGGCCCAGAACACATTGGTAGTAGAATAGGGCACTCAATCTTCAATGATTAATCCTGCTAAGAAATTTGTAGAAATGGCTAAGTTAGTATTCACAAAGCATAATTTAAAGCTAGAAGAAATAAGGAGGAAGTGTTAATAGAGGATGAGTAAGATGATGAAATCAAGATTGTGGAGGGGATGGAAGAGATGAAGACAAAGTTCAAGCCATCCACCGCTCAGAAGCCAAGAACAACTCCATATGTCCCAAGGACATTGGTTGATCCCTCCAGTATTCTAACTCTAATTCCCAAACCTCAAGAGTAGAGGATTGATGGAGATGAGTCCCTCATCAGCAGAAACTAAATGATGGGAGATCGGGCTAAGGGAAGCAATGCAACTGCTAAAGTTCCTCTCAAATCTCTCCATCACATGGGAAAACCATTGATGACCTCCTCACCAATGCTATTAGACTTAACAATTTAGTGGTAGATATCAAGCCCATCCCCTTCAATTTCCAACTTGCTCAAAGCGTAACCCTCTTAATTGAACAAGTGTAAATCATTATGGAGATGGGTGACAAGATTCCCCTTCCATTCTAAATCAGATCTGAGTTGATCCAGCATCTTCAACCTTTAATGGAAACAAGGCTGGATAACTATATTGACATAAGGGATGCCCTTGTAGTAATAAATGGGATGATGGGGATAGGAGAAAGGGGTCTGGAGATGATCAATGATGAGGTGAATACCATCAAGGAGGAATCCTAGAGGTAGATAGCTCTACTCTGGGAATTGCTATTGAGAAGTGCCAAACCGAGTACTCCATGGGGTTGAAGGAGGCTGAGGAAGCCAAATGTCATCTGCTTGTGGTAGTAAGGAAGGTTCTAAAGTAGCCTTTAGAAGATGATGAAATTTATAACTGAGTTTAAGATTGAAAATCTCAAGGCTATTGAGGATTCTAGAAGAGAGTTAAAGTCCGAGGTCATCAAAGCCATTGATAGCACAACAACGAAGATAACTAACATCACATTTGCTTAGAAAAATGAAGCTGTTTATGAAGTTACATATGAGATCACTAAGGCCTCTACCAATTTAGCAAAAGCAATTATTGAAGCAAAGGATATTGTGATAGCAAGATAAGCCAGTGCATCTGAAGATCTACGAAAAGGCATTGATGATTTGAGCACCAAGATTGGCAATCTTTCTATCCATTTCTTCTACACACATGATAGTGAAATTGTGCCTTTCCTTCAGCATATAGCAAATAGGCTAAACACTCAATGGATCTGGAATCGGAAGGCTCTCCAAGTCATTCTCGAGAGCATCTATCCTTTATCCCCAATAAGGCTGCAAGACTGATTCAGTAGATTGTTCCTCCTCTTCAAGCAAATGCAAAGGCTATTCATGAAGTTATTCAGAGGTTTGCTCTTGATGAGAAGAAGATCGTTGCTCAGCTTGTTGGTATTGAGTGGAGGGAGAAGGATAAGCACAGCTTTAGTGAAGTCAGGGAGAGGCGGATGAATTCAGTATCTACTTCAAGTGCCATGGAGATAGATAGAAAAGATGAAGTGCTAGCTGAGTACAAAGCTTTAACAGAAAAATCTGATTTGTAGCTTAGCATAGTTTAGTTCTTTCTTGCACCTTATAACAATTCTCAGTTATTAAAATCTTTTATTTCTTCTATTCTAAGTACAACTTTGCGTTGTACTATCTTCTTTTAAACTTATATATGTCAAATCAAAACAGGATTTGCAAAGAAGATTGAAGCTACTCAGAACATAGCCAAAGATTATGAGGGAGAAAGCAAGACAAGTCATTTTATGTTCTTAAGTTCACTCAGAACCAACAAAATGAGGGAGATTGTTGGATTCTAGGCAAAGAAATAAGGTTTTGAAGGTTCTGAGTTTAGAAGCACAAAAACCTCAGAAGCGCTAAAATGCCTCAAAGGAGTAAAAGATATCAGAAAAATCACGAGAGTTTAGAAGGTGATTAAAAACTGAAGTCTAGAAGAAACCCAACTAAAGTTATTCATAAGATGCAAAAAGGTAACTTAGTCTTTTGGTGCTAAAAGTCACAGGAGTTGAACTCGCATTAAATGTCACCTTCGTACCTCAGCATGGAAAAGGATAAAAGTTGCTGGGATCTCAGGGATAAAAACATTCCTGCTAATTGCATAAGCCAACAACCGTACAAATGTGGGACCCAAATTCATCTTGATAATTGTGGTATGGATTCTACTTGGACGTGACTCTCAAACGGATCCTTAATGGAAACTTCAAGCTGAGACAATGGGAAGATTTTCTACAACAGTCTAAGATAAATGGAAACATTCTCTCATTCTATAAAAGGATGTTATCCGGCATTGAAGAAGGTTGCTGAATTAATCTAGTACTCAAGAGTGCAAGAAATCCTTCATTCTCACTACAATCATCTTCTGAATTAAAATGCAAACACTTCTCTTTACATCTGTTTGTAATCGGGTTTACTGAAACAAAGTTCAGAAGTTCAAACTCTTTTAAACTTTCCAAAACTTGTAAGAACACTAGCTAGAGGTTAAGTTAGTCTGAGGGAGCTTAGAAACCTTGAGAGGAAGGTACTCAGTAAGATAAAGATGCTCAGAACACAATTGGAAGGAACTTCTATGTTGGTATAGTTCATAGAAGTAATGGTTGTTGGAGGGTACTTCAGCCTTACTTTGTAAAAGGTTTACTTTTTACCAGAAGAAGAGTGATTGGTGGATTAAATCTTGCACATGAGATTTCAAGGACTGGATTAGACAGAGGATGAACTAGGATAAAATCGTTTTTTGCTATTTCTATTCTCTGCTTTATTTTCAGTGTTTAATTTTCTATAGATTAAAGGTACTAGAAAAGGGGACTCTGAGTAAAACACTTTTACTCAGAAGTAAAGTCAGAAGTCTTGGCTATCTTCTGAATCAAAAAGTGAACTCGAAAAGAGTCATTCACCCACCCTCTGACCTATTTTACACTTTACTAGGTTCAAGAATTTCAATAATACATAATCTCTCTTCTAATTATTAATTAATGTGCAATGACCAATTACATAGATATGAAACGAGAAATAATAAAAAAAAACTAAACAATATTATTTACTGTTTGGCACATAATTTGAAACAAATTGCATTGTTTTGTTTCAATAATGGTCTGACTTTACCGTCTCGTTCTTGCATAATTCACCCTTTTTTATTTGAAAGCTATTGTAAATATATATTTTGTAACGTATGTATTGATTTATCAATGGAATGCAATCGTTTAGTCTAATTCATCAAAATTTAGTGAAGTTTATTATGAGTTTTTTTATTAAATTAATTTTGAGTTACAAACAATATTATATGTTGTAATATTATAAGAAAGATCAAAACTGTTATAGTAGACTATTGAAGGTCCTGAAGATCTTTTGTAAAAGATTTGGAGGAAATATGTTCAAAATTTCAACACACTAGCAATTTCCAACTGAAGTGGAAATATAAAAATGATACATGATTTCTACCCGAAGTGGAAGAGTAAAATTAATGAATAATTTTCACTTAAAGTGAAAAAATTTTATTTTCGAATAATTTTCACTTGAAGTGGAAAATAAATTTGATGAATAATTTTCTCATGAAGTGAAAAAAGTAAAGTGATAAATAAGTTTCACTCGAAGCGAAAAATCAAATTGATTATTAATTTTTACTCGAAGTGAAAAAGTGATATCGATGATTGATATAACCCATTAAAAGTGAAAAAAAATTGATGATGAAAATAATCACCGGAAGTGAAAAATGAAAGGAATGACAATTTTTATATGATAAATATATTAAATATTATGCTTTGAAAATGAGTGAAAAAGGTTGCCTTGATATCGAGTATATAAAAATTGATAAAGGTTTTGTAAGAGCCAGTATTAATGTATCAATAGGAAAAGTGTAAAATGCTCTAGAAGAGTCAGTATTACGGTACTAAGACAACGAAAAATTGTTGTGTACTGTGAAAGAGCAACTATTATTGAAAAGCTTTTGATGGAGCCATTTTGATTTCGCAATGAAAAGTATTTATATATAATGCATTAATTTACCCAAATTCTCACTGAATTTTTATAAAATTTATAATATATTCATAGAAATGAATATTATATTGAAATTATGAGTGAAGACATTAAAGAATGTCATATGTTATAAAAATATTTTGAGGCTAGTTTAACTGTAAACTAGAAGTTTATAATTAGATACTTATGAAATTTGTCATAATCGACTAAGTCATTGTAGTTCGATAATGATGAGAAAATGTGAAATTGTTCATGGGCAACTATTAAAGAACAAAGTTTTTTCGTGTTGTTAGTTTACAAGGAAGATTAATCATATAACATTTTAGAAGTAAGGTTGAAATTCAATTCCCAATCATTTTTATATAACATATAATGTTATATATGTGGATCAATTCATCCACAATATAAACCACTTTGTTACTTCCTAAAGAATAACAATCACTTGAAGTTGATGTTTTAACTAAATTGGTCACATGTGTGTTTTAAAATTAATAGGAATCAAAGTTGAACATGCCGCATTATATGTTTTTACTTTAAATGATTTGGTAGAACCATTTTTGCATTTGATTACTTAACCGATGATTATGCGAACAAATTTTCATATTTTGTGTGAAATATGCAATATTGCATACAACAATTTTAATATGCTTAAGATCAAAAAATAATTTTAAGTATTTCTCCTACAATAGCTTTTGGTTAGGAGCACAATGTTTCTCATCTAAAAGTTTTTAGTTATAATGAATTTGTGCCTATAGCTTCATCATAATAGACCAAAATGAATCATGAAAAGAGATTAAAAATTTATATTTGATATAAATCTCTATCAACGAAGTATCTTGAGCCTTTAAAATACATATATTTACTGCAATATTTGTAGATTGTCAATGGAAACATTTTCCCAAAATTAAGAGGAGAAAGTAGAAAGATAATTTTGGATACGCCAATTTAACATAATGTTTCATCATCAATGAATACTGAAATTCCTAAAGAATAAATTAATAATAGCGCTATATAAATATAATACGCCTGAAGTGTGGATAACCAGTTGGTTTACATGATAAAATTCTTGAAATTTATCGACAAAAAAAATAATATCGTTGAGGATAGATCTACTAATATAAATACACTTCATGTAGAAGTAGTAGCACCTGAAGTGCAAACACTCAAAATTATTGAAAATGTGTAAAGTCAAATAAATTATATTAGAAGTAATAAAAAATGAATTTGATATTAAATTGTTATACAACATATTTTACGTAACATGACAATGAGAATATGAATTAAATTAAATTCGTTAATTCAAGTAAAATTAATGTTATTGGAAAATAATAGTTTTCAAACATGTAGTTCAATCTACAAAAGAGGTAAAATCAAAACTATATATCTTATTTTCTTTGTCTCTATATTTCATATTCTTAATTTTTCTTTTGTTTATATTATTATTAATACATATTATTTGATAGAGTTGCAAAGATCATTATATTGTTTAAAGCAGGCTAGGTCATGTGGTAAATGAGTAGCCAAACAAGATTCGATGACAATTTACGAAGAGAATTCATCATGCATTATAGAGCTCAATGGTGACTATATTAAGGAGACCGAAGCAAACATATTTCACCCCAATTCTTTTTCATTCATGATCTGATGAAAATTAATCAGGTTGACATCTTCAAAGGTAGATCAAGTGAAAATCCAACATATATTTACTTAGTCACTACATTCCTCTATTTTCAAAAGACATGTGTGTATTATTGGAATGCGTTGGCTCAAAGATATGTCTTGATCATTGTATTTTTGAGGGGAAGTAAAATTGCATATGAAAATTGTACTCTTTTTCCTTCACTAAGATTTTGTCCCACTAAGTTTTTCTTGGCATGATTTTAACGAGACATATTCATATTTCATAATCACATTCTAGTGAATAGGGGAGGTAAAAATTGCACTCTTTTTCCTTGTTGGTCCGAAATAGCTTAATATAAATAGTAGATGCAGGGTGAATGCTTTACTTGGTTTTTTTAGAGATTATAAAAATTCTTTTCTAAGTTTAGTTTTTAGATGTGATGAGTTTAATCTAAAAACTATAAATTGCTTAACTTCGTTGACTCAATTTATCTTCAGTCGCTGCTGAGTACTTTACTTAGCTTTGATTGGATTTTCAAGCAAAACTTGTAAAATAGAGAGAGTGATGAATGAATGAAACGGGATAAAGACAAGCAATGAAGGATAAAAATTCAACACCTGAGATTTTTCCTGGATCGGCCCCTAGCCTACCTTCAGTCCCATTTCCAAGCTTTAACCCACCAATGTTTTCCTTCCATCCTTAGGCGGAGAAGCCTTTACAGTGAATAGACTCTATTATAGAAAGTACATTTCTTTCTAACTACCACTCAAACACAGTCCTAAACTATCACTCAGATTTTTGAAAAGAAATTGTGAATAGAAGATTTCAACTTAAAGAATATGTTGAATCCTTTACAATATTAAATCTAAAGTGTTTCTCTCTATTACATACAAATTGTAAGATTTTTATTTTCTTTGATTGCTTGATTTTGAATTTTTGAATGCTTGGATATTTGGACAATATTTCAGCACTTGAGAAATTCGAGGTGATTAACCTAGTTTGAACGTCTGCTTCAATCTTCTATTTATACTTGAAGTTCTTGGAAGTAGCCGTTGCAAACTTCTCGTTCAAACTTTATCTTTAATTTCTCTTCTTTTTATATCTTTCGAATTTGCCCATTTGAAACAAATTCCAGGATGTTTAGAGATAGAAATTTCAAACATTGAGGCGCGATATTAATCCATTAATCCGAATGCGTTAAAAACTCATTTCCTTCAAGCAATTTGGTTTTGATAGAGAGGCACGTGAGATGCAACGTGGAAGCTTACAATTTGCTGACGTTGTAGAGTTATGCGGAGACACTAAGAAACAATGCATGTTAGAGGATTTCTTTTGTCTTGGACTTTAGCAAGGATTCTCCAACATTCCATACTAACACCTTTTTATTATGAGTACTACTTGAATATCTTCTTTATTTTCAGTGCCTTTTCTCCTGAAAAGAATCAAAGGAATATTCCATCCATCATATACAATGTTAAAAGCATTTGTGTTATAAATTTCTCTAAGTGTCAGCTAACTCAACTTTTATAACTAAAGGCTTACTTAGCTTCGCTGAGTCTATATCTTGTAAACTATGTAATACTAGACCGAACCCAGCTTTTCTCACTCTAAGCCATAACTTAGTTAAACACACAGTAAACAGAGTTGTTTTTCCTTAAATAAACTAAAGTAAACTTGATTAATTAAGAGTTTACTTAATACTCAATTAATTTCACTATTCTAGACTGTTATTTCCAAAACGTTTTAAGTACTATGAAGTACTATTAGCTTGGGTTCAACATTCTCCCCCAATTTGGAATAGATAAAAAACTAGGTAGTAGAAGAGATTAATTGAATAAATAGTTTAAAGATATAGAGATACCTGATAGATGATGTAAGACTCCCTCATGCTGAGTGAACTCCTTAGTCAGTGTGGACTCCCCTATACTGAGTGGATTATCTTCATTTAGCTTAACTCCCTCATACATAGAGGAATTTTCTTCAATTTGGGACTTTGTCTTACTTCAGCTTTTCTTTGAGGCTGTTCTTTGCATTTATTCCTACAACAGTTTATAAGAGGAAAGAACACACATACTATATCAGATATAAAGTTAAGAAGCTCTTAACTTAGATAGACAAAACTTGTAATTTCATTGATAACAAAATTCTTTATCATTACATAAATTGTGTTCTGAACTAAATGATTACATATGAAACCCTGTTATAAGTCTAGCCTATACTACAACTATTTGTGAAACTGTGAAGAGGATGAGCTACCTTTTAGTTGATTAGAAGAGTGGTGCTGTTGATGTTCAAACTAAGGTTGAGGACGCTGAAATCTCTGAGGTAAAGAGTGACAATACCACGAAGCTATCCTCAATGCATCTTCCACTACTTTCTCCCCCTTTGTTATCTGGCCCTTCATAATTTCTTCTAGTTATATATTAAAAGAGTCGATTGAAGCTTGGAAGTCCTCTTCTTTACCAATGATAGTTGGAGAGAATTCAAATTCAAGCTATTCCTTTCCCTTAAGTGATAGGATGTCCTGATCATTGAGTTCCTCTAAAAGCAGATGATGGGACTGGGTGAGATGAGCAATTTGGTCAAATCCTTGGCAGGCGAACTATTGAAAGCACTGCAACAAACTTCTGAAGTTCGAAGCAGAAAGAGCAATCTTTAGTTTTGCCTCATTATCAATTATCCTTGGGCAAAAGTTGTGCATTATTTTTATAGTGAACACTGTATCCCTTGAATCATATATCCTGACGATATTTAACTTATCTATGTTCCTTTGCATATCATTATTCCTATCTTTGATGAGATTAAGCTTCTTGTGGATGGAGAGACTAGTGTATGGGTCAAGTGACTTAGTTAGCTCCAGAAATAGCTTAACCATAGCTTCAAACAAAGCTTTATGCACTTTCTTGACTTGATCGTCATTATTGTCATTGATAAGCTTGCAGGTAGACTCAAGTTTTTTATCCAACACATTAAGGTTTAGCGAAGGTTTTGCAACCTTTTTCCCAGTCTCATCAATTATCTTAATCACTTTATCCACCTTCTTATAGGAGTTCATCATCAGCTTGGACATACTCTCCAACAGTTTTGCCATGCTGTGACAGATGATCTTAGTGACTTCTACTTCTTTAATCACATTATCAATCTTCTTGTCTGTGATCCTTTTTATTTTGGCTTGGTTTTCTCCTAACTTATGAAACTGTGTAGCTTGATTTACCAAGGTGGCATTCAAGCTACTTAGCTACTCAAAAGCAACATCATTACTACCCTTCATCTTTCCTACTACAGCCTTAGTGATAACAATAGACATGGGGATAGAAGTGGTGACTGCACTAAGTTGAGCCACAAAATCATAAAGTCTAGTTAAGATCAATGCCATCTTATCCACTAAGCATTTAGAGCTCTCCTTCGCCAAATGGCTACGAATAGTAAACAAGATCCCTTGAATCTTTTTGAACTCTTCAAAGTAGACTAATTTAGAAGGAATACTTAAGTGCTCCTTGAACTCTAGAATTTTAGCCTTAGCTTTAAGTTCATAAATTCTTGAGATAGTAGTATACGGCTTACGGCTCCATCCAACTCAATATCAATTTTGAGAGTTGGAAATTGCTTACTTGCTAAGTCTCTAATCTAAGTTAAGATGGCGGAATCAGCCATGTCCTCTTGGATTGGCTTACTACTGGAGGGAGGTACTTCATTAGCTGTAAAATTTTCCTTACTACCTTCCTTGCTTACTTTTCTATGCTGAGCGGAGTTCTTAGCTTCTAGAACTTTCTTAATAAGAAGGATTGGAGGGGTAGAGGATGCGTTTGAAGACATGTTTGATTTAGAGGTATTTTGTATAGTTTGAGAAGAAGTGATTTGTTTGATTTTTACAAGAGAAAGATTAATTCAGTTTGAGAGGTAGGAGGAGTTGAGAAAGAATCTTGAGGTTGAATAGAAGAGGAAGGAGTATATTCAGGAGATTTTACAGTTTGAGGAGGGGAAGTTATAGAGGAAGTTGGTATTTGATAGTTTATAAGAGTGGGAATTTCAAAAATTACAGGAGAAGAGGGTTGAGGATTTACAGAAGAAATGGGGGAAGGATTTAACAGTACCTGTAGGTTAGCTATTTGATACAAGGATGGGTCAGCCTTAGGTAACTCAGCTTGAGTAGGAAGTGACTCAGGGTAAGTGAGAATTGGTTGTGGGATGTTGGAATCAGGAAGAACAGATTCTTCCTGATTGATTATTTCCACCTCTTCATCAGCATCCTTATTGCTGCTGACCACTTGAACATTCTTCTTCAAAGGGCGAGTGGTAGCAGAATTCTTGCGTTGAGTTCTCTTAGCTTTGGGAAAGACTTCCTCCACTAGAGCTACAACTTCAGACTTAGTGATTTTTGGGTTGTCTTTGCCTTTCTTAGATCTCCCTTGTTCCACATTATCATTTGTCACCTCAAGCTTGTGCTTCCTCTTACATATAGTTTCTTCTGCCTCTCTATCTTCCTCTTCTTCCTTAGCCTACTATTTCACCTCAGCTTCCCTCTAAGCATGAGTCTTGACCATCAATGACCTTCTTTTCTTGGCTGGGGGTTGGGAGGTATATTTCCTGCCATTATTTTTACTGGGTTTTTTCTTACCCTAGATGACCTAACCTTTGGTTTTGGAGAGGAAGGAGCAGAGGCAGTTGAGATTTGCTCTAGCTTTGCATGAAGTGGAACATTATCATTGGTATCCTTGTTGTCTTCCTCAAAGTCCACCATAAAGCCATCTTCATCCTCCTTCAAGATGTCCTTAGGAAACATAGTTGGTGCTGCCTTAGCCTTTCTCTTCACATCTTAGGCCTTGGTGTACCTCATGTGAACCTGGTTGTGGAGGAGCTTACTAAATTGAAGCAGTCAGCTTCTTCTTCAACTGGATCAACGTCTCTCCTAGTCCATCAACAAAAGATGAGATGTCCATCCGCACATCCTTCATCAAGGCAGTGATTAAGTAACTGTAATGGTAGATGATAATAACTTTGGTCAGATGATGAAGGATCATCACTGGCCAATTCAGTTGCTTACCTTCTACCATATGGTAGACCACACACCTCTCTAAGTAAGTGTAGCTAGAGAGGGAGCTCATTTTGGGTAGTAGCAACTTCACAACCAGCTCATGACAAGCCCTTGCTCCCCAACTCATCCCTAAAGTAGATATATCCCTAGATCCATAATCTGTAGGGAGTTCCCAATCCTCCGGGACAATAATAACTTCTTCATTTAGTCTTCCTCAACATAGGGCCCTTACATGGCATGTTGAGAAGACTTCCAATCAATCTAGAACAGATTAGGTGAGAGTTACCCTCTATCTCCACCATAAGCACATCATTGTACCCCTGGATGGTGTACAGATTCTCAAAAAAGCTTTTGATTAATCCATTGATGGTTGGAACTTCCAATTGCAGAAATTGACTTAGTATCTACTACTTATAAACTTTGAAGGATCTAGTTCTTCAACAGACCTTCATACTCCACTTCATATACAGGGCCAAAGTCAAGCTTTGATCCCCATTCGACCTTAGTGAAGACTGTTTCAGTGGGGAAAACAGTCTTCTCCTGCTTTGCATTGATGTACACATAAATACTTTTCTTAGAATAGCCTTAAAGGATGAAAGTTCTCTTGGTTATTGCCATTTCAGTTGAGAGAAAAATTTGAGAGTAGAGAAAATTAGGGTTCTTTTGCAGTTGGATCGATTTAAATCTCAAAATTGCAAGTAACTTCTCTCTCTATCAAAGTTCAGCTTTTATAAACCTCTTCAAGTTGTAGTGATACATGGTGCTCTCAAAATTCATGATCAAAATCACCGCTGAGATCTTCAATTATTTAACCGAAATAGTAAAGCGATGAGTTTAACAGTAGACGGTTCCAATTCAAAAACGTCCTTTGGATAAAGTAGCTTTTGAAATTTTAACCACGAAACTGAATCTCACAGCGTTACTTTAAAATATAGATGGTGTTAAATAACTGTTATCTCATTTGGTTGAGTTAAGACTTGATTTTTAACACTTAGTGTTGAACCAAAGTTAATAGTACTTCACAGTACTTAAACATTTTGGAAATAATAAACTGTCTAGGATAGTGAAATTAATTGAGTACTAAGTCTACTCTTAATTAATGAAGTTTAGTTGAGTTTGTTTAAGGAAAAACAACTCAGTTTACTAAGTAATTAATTAAGTTATGGCTTAGAGTAAGAAAATCTGAGTTAAGCTAAGTACTATGTAGTTTAAAAGATATTTACTTAGCTATGCTGAGTTAGCCTTTTTCTTTGAAAAGGTTGTACTCATTGACATTTAGAGAATTGTTTGACACTTGTACTACTAATGGTTTTCTATGAAAAACAGAATATTCCTTTGATGCTTTTCAGGAGAAAAAACACTAGAATTAAAGAAGATATTCATGTGGTCCTCACATTCAAAAGGTGTCAGTACAGAATGTTGGAGATTCTTCACTAAAGTCCAAGATAAAAGGAATCATCTGACATGCACCGTTTCTCAATGTCTCCATGCACCTCTGCAAACTTTAAAAAGTCAATTTATGATAGAATGCCATGTTTCATTTTGTGCCTCTCTATCAGAATGGATTGCTTGAAGACAAATGAGTTTTTGACAACGGATTTATATCGTGCTTCAACTTTCGAAATCTCTATCTCTAAACGTCTAGGAATTTGTCTCCAACGAGCTATTAGGATGAGAATTTTGCAATGGCTAATTCCAAGAGCTTTAACTATAAATAGAAGACTGGTGCAGACGTTCAATTTGGTGAATCACCTCGAATTTCTTAAAGAGTTGAAACTCTTTCCATTTACTCATAGCTTCAAGAAATTCCAACTCAAGCAATCAGCAAGCAATAGAATTCATCATTTGTTTGTAATAGAGAGAAAATCCTTTAGTTTTAACATTGTAAAGGATTCAACAATATATAAGTTGAATTTTTGTTCGAAATTCTTTTTATAAGAAAACTAAGTAACGGCATGGGAAGGGTACCCAAACTGTGGTCTGAAAGCTAGTTAGAAAGAAAGGTACTTTTTGTAAAAGATTCTACCTGCTATAAAGGATTCTCTGTCTAAGGAAGGAATGGAATCACTAGTGGATTAAAGGTTGGAAAGGAATCCGGGGACTGGAGGTAGGCTAGGGGCTGAACCAGGATAAATCTCAAGTGTTGACGTTCTAACCTTATTTGTTCCATTATAGCATTGCTTATTCATCATATTATCTCTATCATTTCATCATTTTTCTTGAAAAATCAATCCATGCTGAGTAGAGTACTCAGCAAGAGATTGAAGATAAACCGAGCAGCAAAGCTGAGCAGTTTATAAGTTTTAGACTCAATTCAGCACGAAGCACTCAACATACGCATTTAAAACCTTTAACTTGGTAAATATTTTATAAAACTCAAAAAGTAACCAAGAGAAACATTCACCCTCTCTATTGTGTAATTAAGCCATCTAAGGACCAAATAAGTGGTATCAGAGCAAGTACTCAACTTATTGACTAACCATCTTTGAGTTAAAGATCCATAAATGACTTATAACAGCTATAGTTCCGGCTCAAGAAAGACAATGCTCCTTAAGGAGGGAATGTTTGTAACCAGGCCACCATTATTTGATAGTAATCACTACACGTTTTGGAAAAATCACATGAAAAAACTTCATTCAATCTCAAAGCATGCAAGCATGGCTTGCTATCTAGCTTGACCCGCGAATTCCTACTATAGTTAGGAATGGGCAATATATTCCAGTCGATCCAGAAGACTATGATGATGCTGACTTAAGGCTTCCCAAAGAGAACGCCATAGCCATTGATTACTTACATTGTGCGATAGATCTTACAGAGTTCAACAGGGTCTCAAGATGTCAGATAGTGCATGAAATCTAGAAGAAGCTGGAGATTACCTATGAAGGAATGGACAAGGTCAAGGAGTCAAAGATCAACCTTATGTTGAGAGAGTATGAGCTGTTACAGATGGGCGCTAGCGAGGGTATTCAGGCTATGAACACCAGGTTCATTAACATCATTAATGAATTAAAACATCTTGGCAAGGAGTTCACCGAGGAGGAGCTGGTGAAGAAGATTCTCTACACTCTTACCTTAGAGTGGGATACCAAGAAGAGCGCGATCAAGGAGGCTCATGATCTTAAGACCTACAGCAATGCTGAGCTGATAGGCACCTTGCTGACTTAGGAGATGAACATGAGGAAATATATGAAAGTGAGGGAAAAGCTATTATCCTGAAAGCTGACTCCTTTGATGAATCCACAAACTGCGATTCTGATGTGCAAATGACCCTTCTACTAGGTGTTTCAAATGCTTCATGAAAAAGGATGGGAAGTTCAACAAGAAGAAGTTTCCCGTTAAAATCAAGTGAACTCAGTACCAGTGAGGAGTTGAGGGAGGACTCAAGAAGGAACACAACAAAGATATCAAATGCTTTGGCTGTGGAGAAAAAGGCCACATCTAGTCGAGCTGTCCAAATATCAAGAAGGATAGATATAAGAAGAGGTTCGTAAAGAAGAATGAGGCACTTGCTGCCACCTGGAGCGACTCAGAAGAATCTTCATCATCCGGTGAAGAAGCAACTGATTCAGCCAACCTCTACTTGATGGCCATTGAAGATAATAGAGGTGAAGGCTCAACATCCACTTTAAATAGAAGTCAAATCGCTGCTGACTCCGAAGCTGAGCGTAGTAAAGGAAAATCTCCTCTAGTTGAGGTAAATTTTTAAATTCCTTTATCTATTGAAGAATTTTCCTAGGTACTCTTTGATGTTATGACACTGACTATCAGGGAAAAATATCAAGGAACTAGTGAGGAGAAGTGAAGATTAGGAAGACACTATTAGTTCTTTATCTCTTTATATCTACTTTCTTCAAGAAAAAGCTAAGTATCAGGAATGTAATGCTAGCAAGCTACTAAGCAATTAAATGAGTTGACTGCTGAGATAACAGCTTTAACGAAGGAATGGGTTCCTCCTTCTGGCAACAATCTAACTTTGAATAAGAAAACTCGCAATTCTAAGAGGAAGAATTCCTCTTAAAAGAAGAAAGTGAGCTAGCGCAAAACAAAAAAGGTGTGTGGTTTTTGTGGAAAAGCTGTATATGCTACAGTACTCTGTAGGCATAAAATTGGTCATTACGACGAGTATGATTGGAGTAACCTAAGCACTGTTAACAAGGGATGACCCAGCTCAAGAGTATGGGTACCTAAGAAAATGTAACTGTTTTGCAAGTGAACTTTAGATCCGCTGATGACTCTAAAATGTGGTATTTTGATAGCGGATGCTTAAGGCATATGACAGGAGATGAAAGTTAGTTCATCTCATTGGAGTGCAAAAGAAATGGAAGTGTTAGCTTTGGAGATAACCAAAAAGGCAAGATTGTAGGTTGTGGCATTGTTGGTGTCTCTCCTTCATTCGAAAGAGGTTTCTATGGTTAAAGGACTCAAGTTCAACTTGCTTAGTGTAGTCCAGCTTTGTGAAAAAGGTAGGAAGGTCACATTTGACTCAGCAAGTTGCTTAATTTTTGACTATAAGATTGATTCTACCATTCTCTTTGCTCCTAGAATCAATAATGTTTATCTAATTAATCTATCCCCTAGCTCCACTAATGTGTGTCTTGTATCTAAGGAGGATAATTCATGGCTTTGGCATAGAAGGTTGGGTCATTTAAATATGAACATTCTATCCAAACTGGCCAAAAAGCAATTAGTTCTGGGTTTAACCAACATCAACTTCGAGAAGGATAAAATTTGCTCACCTTGCTAACTAGGTAAGCAAGTTAAGAAATCATTTAGGTTAATTAATCACTTAGTAACTAACCGAATGTTGGAGTTCCTCCACCTGGATCTTTTGGGCCTAATTTAGCCTGTGAGCTTGGGTGGAAAGAGATTTTAGTTGGTGGCTATGGATGACTTCACAAGATTCACTTGGTTAGTCTTGCTGAGTAGCAAAGACAAAACATATAAATCTTTTGTCAAGCTTAGTAATAAGATAATTAACAAAATAGGAACTAAAATTAGTAGAATCTGAAATGATCATGGACGTGAATTTGAGAACTTTCATTTTCGAAGAATTCTGTTCAGCGCATGGCATTGACCATAAATTTTCTTCTCCTTATACTCCTCAATAAAATAGGGTTGTAGAAAGGAAGAATGGAACCATTGTTGAACTGGCTCAATCCATGCTCAGTGATAACAATCTACCCAAGTACTTTTGGGGAGAAGTTGTTAACACAACATGTTATATCTTGAATCATGTTTTAATTCGTCCAATTCAGGAGAAAACACCCTATGAGCTTTGGCGAGGGTGCAAGAATAAGATTGGTTATCTCAGATCATTTGGCTGTAAGTGTTTTGTTCTTAACACCAAGGAGCAGTTAGGTAAGTTTAATCCTAAGTCTGATGAAGGTATCTTTCTGGAATACTCAATAACAACATGGCATATAGAAAATATGTCAAGTGTACAAGCCTGTTAGAGGAGTCTATGCGTGTTGATTTTGATGAAACTAACAATGCAGATAGACGTCCATATGATGAAGATGAAGGAGTAACCCAACAAGAAAATCAACTTAGTATGCCAATCTATGTGTTGCCCAACTGTGAGCACGAGATTTTGTACCAGCTCGCGCGTTTGATGATGACGACTTTTCGAGATTTTTATTCTTGGATCACACAATTTTCTATCGTCCGATGATCTTCAAATGGGAGCTCTCATTATAAAAAAATTAAAGTTTTGGGCCCTAAATAAATATTTGGGATTGGAAAATAAATTATTTTCTCCAGGAAACGACCCGGAAAAATTCTACAAAAAAAATATTTTCTTTTATCGACAAAGAAGGATGATTTTTTATTGAAGAAAAAAATATTTTCTTAAAAAATATTTATGATTTTTTCATCTTTCTTTCAAGAAATATTTGATTATATTCAGATCCAAAGCAAGTTTGGGTTCCGAATTCAATTATTTTCAAATCAATTTTCTTTTATCTTTGTTCTAAACAGATATTCTCGGACCTAAAATAAATTTAGCGCCCGAGTCTAAATATTTTTTGGATAAAAATAACATTTATTTTTCGGATAAAAATAACATTTATTTTTCACACAAAACTAAACCAACGATAATGAGGAGCACTCCCGGAAATCAAGGGGATTTGACGACGTGGATTCGCTACAAAAAGGTAAGCCTCTGAGTTCCTAGAGCTGCTTTAGCCTGTGTTTTATATTTTATTTCCTTCTCAATTCTGATCTAATATTTAATTTAATTGTTTTATTATTTATTTGTTCATCCCTTTTATTTAATTATTTATTTAATTGTGGAAATTCTCAAATGTACATGTTAGAATACCCCCACGAAGGGAATTAAAATTATTCCCGGATAACAGACCTCACCTTTTGCCATGCGATCATTTTCACTAAATAAAAATGATCAACATATTTGTAAATAAAATGAATTGTTTTATTTCTAAATAAGAAATTTTCAATCGTCGATATTTTAATTTGGCCACATGGGCCTCGCCAAAATCAAATCGAACATACGTGAAAATATTGTACTATATCTTGTGCTAACCTTTGTGGGTGCAGGTAGATTAGGTTAGATGTATGCCTAGGATTTTACTTTCCTTCGGTTATTGCAATTTCATATTTTTTTGAGGAAATGTAATAGATTATGCGAGCGGTTGCATCCCCCGAGGTTTTATAATTTTAATCTTTACTCTTTCGCATTTATTTTATTATTTTATGTATGGATTTACTACTTTTCGCATACGCGTTAAATCATACATTATGAACACAAAATTGACATAAGAGCGAATATGCACAATTAAGATGTGCGGTTTTTTTTGTAGATGTAATATAATGTGATCCAATAAGAAGTAAGCAACTTATCCCAAACCCGAATCTCTGTATCTTAGTAGGTCATCCCCCTAACGTTAAGCCTCATAGGACTCTAATTCCTGGAAGAGCTAATCTAGGTGACGACTCTGCAGTAAGAGACGGCGGATTCGGGTTAGACCAATCTAAAAATGTTTTTGCTTTCTCTTTCAAACATTCTAGGTCCCAAACCTAGTACATTTTATTTTCACAAAAATGCCCCGGTAGACAGCACCTTTCAACAGTGCACTCTCAGCCCATCACATTTCGTGTCATCCTCTCACAATGGCGACTCCGCTGGGTATTTTTCTTAAACTTTTTTTCAAAGGTTTTAGATTTTGGATAAGTGCCTTAAATTGTCGATCACATTATTTCATATTTTCTTAATTATAACATATTCATAATTTCGCATTGCAATAGAGGGGATTAGCCTGTAAGTCTAAGGTACCCTATTACTGCAAAGCTTTCTCTTGTACTTATATGCCTCCCTAAGTATAGATGGTACTTGAGTGAGTGGAGCACTTGTTGCCATATCGCATGTACCTCCCTTGTTAGAACCCATTTGGGGAGAGGCTTGGAGTGTATTTTAGTGCAACAAGAACCTTCTACATCAGCAACCCATTCACAAACTTCATGTAAATATACCATAGGCATTTTCCCTAGGGTGTTACCCAACAAACGATCATGCATTATATTTTTTTGTAGGTGTGCTCCTTAGTATCCTCATGGTACTAAGATGAACCAAAATTTAGGATAGAGACTAGCCAAAAACCCTACGCACGGGAGTTGTATGGTTGGAAGTTGGACATTGCATGCTATTTGCTACGTGTTTACTACTTTCAATTCATCATGCATTGTGCGAATGTGCCATGCTAACCACGAATCTTGATGCACAAACGTACACACTCATAATGTTAATATGATGTAATATAACATCTTCTCATCATCATGATACGAAATTGGCATCACACATACTTAGGATTAGTTGATACTTGAGATCGTGTCACACTTGGATAACATGAAACCACTTAGAATCATGAAATATCATTTACCCCTTTATCAGTGAGATGTCCACTTGACATCTGACTCTTAGTCCATACGGGGTGAATATACCCTCATTTTCGTGGGATGTCCATTCGATGTCCAACCCTTAGCTCGTATAGGGCGAACGTACCTTTATACCCAAATTTTTACCTGATGTCCACTTGACATCCGACACTTAGCCCACACGGGACAATAACATATCCCAAAAATTACCTACGTGGTGTCCACTCGACATCCAACTCATATCCCACATGGGGCAATCACACATACCACATAGCCCAAGCAGGACCAATACCTACCCAAACCATATTTTCCCACATAGTGTGATGTCCCTTCTGACATCTGAACCTAAGACCACAAGGGGCGAACTCTTTTTGAATGTCTTACTTTACCAATCCTCAAGGGTATATGCTTAGTACCCGAACCATTTGCCCACACGGGGTAACGATTCATGCATCACTACATACCTTAAAAAAAGTGATGACCACACCGGCTTCTGAAACTCTACCCTAATTGGGTAAAATAACCAAATCATTCATTTAATAGCTACATACCGTAGTTATTTTCATTTTATTCAACTTCATCAAGATATGTCACACTGCTTACCCGAAATCAATTTTACCTCCTCTTTCCATGAGATCTAGTCACAATACGAAATCTCAAACTATTGACCTATTACCACATGGTTAACTTGGTTAACACATTTACACCATTCACTACATTGTACAGATCTCAAATCCAACCCTAGGGGTTGGATTTTCATTTTCACATATTTTCATATAATAACTTACCTATTTGTTTTATATAGATTGACAAACATATTATTTCACATCATGACATGTTAACCCCATGTGAATGTAGCCATAACATTAACAACTCACACATTTTTCATATCATGAATCGCATCACGAATCTTACATGCACAGTCTGATCTTCTACTTGTGTATCTTAGCTTGGGAAAGGCCTACTCACCGATTGGTTCGCATTTCTCCGATCGTGGCTAGTCTGGAGGGGTTTTTGTACAATGACTCAAGTGAAGTCTCAGTTTCCGATTCAGATTCAGTTCAACATGCAACTTTCAATCTTGATAGCATGGCCAATCCACAAGATAAAGTTGCGGAGGAGGATCAACCCTTTCTTCCCGAATAAAATTCTCAACAGACACATCAGTCATTAGTTAGCGTAGAGATTGTAGCTTCCTTGAATGCCTTTGCAAATAACAACCAACTGGCATCGCTTATCCATCAGCACGTCGAGAGTTTTTAGGATGTGTTGTCCAACTCGAAGGTCACCCTTAAAATGATGGTTGGACTAGTTAGCCTAGAATAGTGGGACCTTCTACCTCACATACGGTGCACCCAGCTCCTACTGCCTTGAACTAGTTCAGATCGGGATAAATTTAGTTTGGTCAACTAATGTTCAAATCATGACCTTTTCATCAAGAAGTGGCCCATCAATCTATTCCTAGTTGGAGTGCACCATTTTCTTTGCATTTCCAAGCTACCCCTTAGCTGCCTTATTTTGCAGTAACTCCTAGGGAACTACCTTTCCCCAGGGGCAATATGGCTTCTATCCAAGCACTAGGAATGCCATTTTCCAACAACCAGGCATTGTGGAATTGTAGCAATAATTCTTGGCTACTCATTGTGGTCATCTAATGAACACATACCCTACACAGTCGATAGTTGGGGGAAGAAGATAGTTGGCCACCAAACTTTGCAATGCCACAGTTTGAAAAGTATGTGGGATCTGGAGATCCGCGTGCTCATTTAATGCATTACCAAATAATGATGAGGGCATTAAGGGTTAACAAACGGATGATGGTTAAGCTCTTCATCATCACCTTGGGCCACCCGGTCAATGAATGGTACAGCCACCTTCTGCTGGACGTAGCTACTGATTGGAATAGTCTTGCTGAGGCTATGATGGGGAATTATGGTTTTAACACTCAAATGGAAACCACAATGCACAATTTGGAGGTTATTAGGAAAGAGTAGGGCGAGAGTTTCAAATCTTACTATGGGTGTTGGATGGCCATATAGGTCAGGCTTCAGGCTCACTTAACTTTACCGGAGATGATAACCAAGCTTATTGATGGCGCACTTCCATCAAATAGAAACAAGTTTGGGTCGAATATCTTTTCAAGCTATTAAGAAGTGTTTGAGAAGGCGGATAGGATAGAGCAATTCGAATCCATGGATAAACCTATGATAAGTGTGTAATTACACTTATTATCTTGATATTTTCACTCATAAAATGATGTGGTTTAGATTCATTTTATACTTCATATAAAAGATTTCACGTGGTATGTAGTTATATTTTATGACAGTGAAGAAACTAGGTGAATATTGGGAGTGAAATTATGGAATTCTATGTAAAAAGAGTGAAAAGGGTGCAAAAAGATGCGTGGAATGTGTGAGCGGGTGACACGGAGTGGTGGGCCGAGAGTCCGCGGTTTCATAGGTGCGGTCCACCGGGGTGTTTGAAAAAAAGGTGCACCGGGTCGGGGACCAAGGAAAAAAAGGTTGAAAGAGAAAAGCGAAAACATTTTAGATCGGTTCGAACCCGAATCTGCCATCTCTTAGTGTGGAGTCGCCATCTGGATTAGCTCTTTCCAGGAATTAGAGTCATGTGAGGCTTAACGTCCGGGGGAAAGCCCACCAAGACACAGAGATTCGGGTCCGGGATAAGTTGCTTATTTCTAATTGGATCACATTAAATTACATCTACAGAAAAACCGTGTTCTTTTAATCGTGCATATTCGCACTTAGGTATTTTTTGATTTTAAATGCATGATTCACGTTTTGTAAAATAAACCATCCATAAAGTGGAAAAATAAACCATCCAGAAAGCATTAAGTAAATGTGGAAAGTAAATGAGGAAAATAAAATTACACGGCTTTCAAAAATCAAGGGATGCAACTGCCCGCTAACCTATTAATTACATTTCCCAAAAAATTGAAATTGTGATACCCGAAGGAAAATTAAAATCCTAAACATACATCTAATCCTAATCTACCTACATCTACAAAGTTTAGCACAGGGGATAACACGTATGTTCGATTTTGAATTTAGCGAGGCCCATGTGGCCTAAAAAAATCAATCAAGATATTGTGTTTGTTATTTAAATAAAACAATTCATTTTATTAGCAAGTTGGTTGCTCATTTTAATTAATGAAATTGCTCGCATGATAAATTGGTGAGGGCTATTATTCGGGAATTTATTTTATTCCCTTCGTGGGGGTGTTCTAACATACATCTCCTTTTAATAAAGAAAAAGATGAAGAAGAATTACAACAGTTGAAATAAAATAAAATGATAAAAATCCTAGGTTCACAGATAAAATCAAAAGAAGAAGAAGAAGATTGAAAGCATGAGAATTGCAGTTCTAGGAACTCAGAGGCTTACCCTTATGGAATGAATCCACTTCGAAGATATCTGATTGGTCGTTGAAAATCCTCTTCGTGCTTTAAGTTTCAGTGAAAAAATTGTGTAGGATGTCCAAAAAAAGTTCATCTTGTTCTTGGAAATTAAAGTCGTTCTAAAGCTATCTTTTTCTGATAATTTTCAGGATCTTGATAATCGAAAAAGACCCGACTATTTATAGAAAAATCCCTAAAATTCAAAAAAGGTATGCTTTTCCGGCAAGGGGTCTCGTTGGAGAAAAAACGTCCAGCGAGGCCCCTCACCGAGACTTTGGTGAGGCCATGTGCCTCGCCAAGCTCTTTGGCAAGGCTCATACCTCGCCAAAGCTTGGCGAGGGAGCCTCGCTAAAGCTTGGTAAGGCATGAACCTCGCCAAAACTTGGCGAGGCTTGCCTCGCCGATCCCTTTTCGACGAGGTTCGCCTCGCCCGCCTTTGGTGATGCGAGCCCCCGGATTTGGTTTTTCTGTTTTATGTATTTTTTTTGTATTTTATATTTTTTTACTTAATATCTGAATAAAATTAAATAATTTCATTAAAAATTTCCTTTTGGATTTTAGAGACGAGAATGATTCCCATTCGGATGCATCAGGTTACCCAAAAATTATGTGATTTAAGGATAAAATCCTGAAAAAGCCTTCATCATCGAACATGGGAGTTGGTACAAAATCCCATGCTCACAACTGCCCCTCGTGTGATAATTGATGGTTGTATAACCAGTATTATCACACGAAAAGAGTGGAGGGATAGAGAGAATACCTGATCGGTGTGGTTGGTGACTTCCCGCTCCTAATTGGTGATTAAATAGGCCTTCCTTTCTATCGCTGTATTTTCATATGGTTATCCGTTTCTTTCTTCGGAATCTTTAGGTACTTGGTGCCCCTTATGGGGGATCTACAATTTCTTTCTGCGGTGTCCCTATTGTAGTCGGCAACCGTTTCATTCTTCGTTGATAAATGAGGCTGTTTCTTTCTTCAGCCATTGAGAAAACCGTTTCCTTCGTCGGTTATGTTTTGAATTTCCTTAAGATGTTGACTTGTTTTCTGTAAGAAATCAGAAAAAAGAAAATAATGTTAATACATTTTACGATGAATGTTTTAATTATTTGATTGAGTTTATGCAGAGCAAAAATTTTTGCCCCTTCAATAAAAAATTAAAACATTGAGGAATAAATGAATTAAATGAGTTTGAGAAATATTGGGGGTATCCCATGCATCGTTCCGTGGTGTTGGGAGGCTTCCATTGTAAAATAATAAAATAAATAGATAGGTGGGGTCCACTTATTTTCTATATAAATATCTTCACCTTCTTTATTCTTTCACTTTTCATACTCTTCCTCTCTCTCTAAACACTTTTGCTCTCCCTTCTCTCTAGCAAACATGTTATCAAAGGTAGCTGGCAAGGGACTCTGCTTCACCCCTAGTCTCACTCCTCAGCCTACTGATGATCCTAGAGTATTTTTTGTTGACATTGACGCTGCATACGATTTGGCAGCAAGTGACACTATGCTAGGGTTTACCATTACTTCCCCGAATAGATACGCTGGATCCTAACTTTCCGACTCAGCCTCACCTATCCCGGATCGAGGTATTTGCTAAAGACACTTTTATTTACTATTTTTTATGTGATTTTATCCTGTTTAGGAACTAGATTTGAATTGATTCTTGAACCATGTCGTGGAATTTTAGCCTAGAAAAATTAAACAAAGACGAATTTACGTTCGTCGGAAATTTTTCTGGCTGAAAACAAAAAAATACAACAAGGGCTTGACCCTCGCGAAACTCTCTGGAGAGGGTTCCTTGGGACCCTCCCTAGAGTCTCTGGCGAGGGTTCCTTCAGCCTCCCAACCAGAGAAGCTTGGCGCAGCCCCGAGGGCTCGCCGGATTTTTCCAGCGATGGCTCTCGGGGCCCCGGTCACTCATTTTCGTAATATGTTATATATTTTATTTATTATTATTATTTTTATTATTTTATAAAAAAAGATATCGAAAAATAATTAAAACTCGAGATCCAAACATCTTTTGGACTTGATAATTTCTGAAGGAAATAACTAAAAAAAGAGCAGACTTAGATTCTAAATTGTTTTAAACCCAAGAATATCTAAGCACTTTTCGGAAAAGATGTGAAAATAAAGTTTGAGACCCAAACGTGTTTTGGGTCTGAATTGTTTGAAAGAAAAAAATATTTTAATGTTTTTCTCGTCGTTTTTAATTATAAAATACCTATTATTTGATTTCGTCTACAGTCCCTCACACTTCATCCCACGGGAGGATATTCCACTATATAATCATGGTATCGTCATGCCTCTTCTCTCCCGGAGCTTGTTCAGGCCATCGAGGCCACCAGTTTTGGTCCTCTGGCGTGATCTTTGGGGCCTACATTATTGCTGTATACGATGTTGATTGCGCTTACTCAGAGGCAGTGCGACATTTCGCACACCTTCCATTTCCTGATCGGGGAGGTTACCATCACTCCCTCTGACATTGTAGCGATCACTGGTCTATCATGGACTGGTACTGTGATCCGATTTGATGCCTTTTTGGAGTAGTTCTTCAATGCTCCCATC
>CATIWQ010334402.1:0-19828 GCA_949673415.1 Euphorbia schlechtendalii | reverse complement strand
AGGATAGAGACTAGCCAAAAACCCTACACGCGGGAGTTATATGGTTGGAAGTTTGGACGTTGCATGCTATGTGCTATTTGTATACTACTTTCAATTTGTCATTGTACAAATGTCATACTAACCACAAATTTTTGTGCAGACACATGAATGCACACACTCATCATCATACCAAACTAATATCACACACACTTAGGCATAGTTGACACTATAGATCATGTCATAAAACTACTTAGGGACATCACTTACCCCTTTTTTTCAACGAGATGTCCACTTGACATCCCGCTATTAGCCTGCACATGGCAAATATGCCTTCCTTTTACTACGTGATGTCCACTTGGCATCTGACACTTAGCCCACAAGGGGCAATAATATATCCTACACATCATCTTTGGGATGTCCACTCGACGTCTAACTAACAGCCCTTCCGGGGCAATTATACACACCAAAAGCCCAAGCGGGGCAAGTACCTCCCCAAAACCATATTCCCCACATTAAAGGATATCCTAGTTGATGTCCTAAGCCCACACGAGTTAAACTTACTTCAAAAGTCTTACCTTACCAGGGTATGCGCCTCATACCTGAATCATTGACCCACATGAGGCAATAGTAGTGATAACCACACAAGTATCCAAAGCTCCACCCTAATTAGGTAAAATAAAATTCATTCATTAGGTAGCTACATACGGTAGTTATTTTCATTTTATTAGGGTATGTCACACCGCTTACCCGAAACAATTTTGACCTTCTCATTCCATGAGACCTAGTCATAGTACAAAACCTCAAACCATTGACTTATTACCACATAGATAGTTTAGTCAACTCACTTACACCACTCATATTACAATGTCACACTGACATTGTACAAATCTCAAATCCAACCCCCGTTGTTGGATTTTCATTTCCATATGTTTTCACATTTACCTAATGACTAACTTGTTTATTTCAAATGGATTGACATACATGTTATTTCACATCATGGCATGCTAACCCCTTGTGAATGCAGCCATAACATTAAAAATCTCATTCATTACCCGCATCATGAGTCATATCACAAATCTTACATGCATGGTCTAATATTTTGCTCGTGTACAAAGGGGCTTGGAAGAGGCTTGCTCATCGCCTGGTCCGCGTTTCCCCAATTGTGGCAAATCTGGAGAGGGTTTCGTACACTGACTCAAGTGAGGACTCGGGTTCAGACTCAGATTCAGTTCAACGAACATCAATTATGGCCAATCTACAAGGAGAAGGTGAAAGGGAAGATCACCCCGTCCTTACAGGATAAAATTCTTAGCAGTCATCGGTGAGCGCCGAGATTGCAGCTGCCATCAATGCCTTTGCCAATAGCGAACAACTAGCTACGCTCATTCGCCAACACATTGGGAGGACCCAAAATGCAGTGTCCAACCCGAAGGTCACCCTTAACAATGTCAATCCAACAGGGGGACCTCCTATTTCACTCATGATACCCTTACCTCCTACTACCTATTACCAGTTCGGGGTAGGATAAAGTCATCCTATCCAGCCAGCATTCACACCAGGGCCTTTCTACCAAGGAATGACCCAACACCCTATTCCTAACTGGAGTACGTCGGTCGCCTCACAATTCCAAGCACCTCAACTGCCCCATTTCGTGGCATATCCCCAAGGGCAATATAGCTCTTATCCAAGCGCAGGGAACGCCATCCTCCAACAACCTGGCATGGCAGAACTATGGCAATAGTTCTTGGCCATTCACGATGGCCACCTAAGTAACACATACCCTACACAACCGATGATGGGAGATGAAGATAGCTTGCCCCCAAACTTCACAATGCCGTAGTTTGAGAAGTAAGTAGGATTTGGAGACCCGCGCGCTCAGTTGATGCATTATCAAACAGTGATGAGAGCATTGAGGATCAGCGATCGAATGATGGCTAAGCTCTTCGTCGTCACCTTAGGCCACCAATTGGAATAGCCTCGCTCAAGCTATGCTGGAGCATTATGGTTTCAACTCTTAGATGGAAACCACAATGCAACATCTGGAGGCTATAAGGCAAAGGCAGGGTGAGAGCTTTAAATCCTACTATGCATGTTGGATGGCCACACAGGTCAGGCTTCAGGCTCGCTTGACTCTACTAGAGATGATAACCAAGCTTCTGGACAGTGCACTGCCATCATACAGGAACAAGTTTGGATAAGACATCTTTTCGAGCTATCAAGAAATGTTTGAAAAGGCAGATAGAATGGAGCACTTTGAATCCATTGATACATCTGAGGGGGACTAGCATGAGGGATTATTATGTAATAAATTAGCTTTCAGCTACTTTACCCATGTGGCATTTGAATTTTGAATAAATTGAACTTTGTTTACTTGCTCGATATTCTATCAATGACATCACGCATTCTCATAAACATATACATATTGTTTTTAGCACATGTAACACATCATTTCATGAAATTAATTTGGGTATAAATGGATTCCCCATAATAAATTCAAATGATTTGACTCTTGAGAGAAAGTGAGAGAAAAATACATGTACTTAGACAACGTGTGATAGCAATTGCCTCATCATACAAGGATGAAAGATCAATGGAAAGATCTCCAAGCATGAAACATCCACTGACTCAACCAAGAGAATGAAGCACGCAAAGATCAAAAGGATCAAAGCTAGAATAAGGCCAAAATGTGGACCAAGCAAGTTGGGACTAAACAACCGACGCAATATCACAAAGAAGGAGACAAATCGTTGAACACGTTAACAACTCCATCACAGCTATTCACAAGACCAAACAACTGGCGCAACATCACAAAGAAGGAGTCAGATCATTGAACACGTCAACAACTCAATCACCACCATTCATGAGATCAAACAACCGGTGTAATGTCACAAAGAAGGAGTCGGATCATTGAACACGTCAATAGCTCCATCACACGGCTCATGACTATTTATGGGGTAATCAAGCAATGATCAAAGCCCTAGAAAGGTCAAAATAGATGGCACAACACTAAAGACAGAAAGGAGTCAGATTGTTGAACAAGTCAACAACTCCTTCACACGACTCGCTACTATATGCGGGGCAATCATTGTACCATCAAAGGAAATGTCGATGATCAAGACTTATCATCAAATACAAGCTAGCAGAGCAACATGAGCACCAACTAACTAATCGGTCAGAAATGCTAAACGAGATAACAAATGAAGTCGTGGACATGGACGGTGACTGATCTACCAAATCAACCAAGTCTTACACAATTGCTATCACGCATAGGTGAAAGAAATACATCTCTAAAAAGTAGTACAAAAAAAATTGTATTTAGCCTGTCAATTAACACTCGGTTAGTTGAGCAAAAATTAGGGCCTATTTTCAAAAAACAAAAAGAATAGTCCACTGAGTTGAAAACCCGAAAAGGGCGGCTCAGGTAAAACTTAGGACATCAAGAGAACCACATTGGTTAGAAAACCTGAAAAGGCTAATTGATGGTAGGAGTCAAATCATTTGAGACATTTATACCCATGTTAAGTTCATCAATGAATTGTCATTTTTGCTGAATCTTTATGCATATGTTTATTTTGATTTCTTGCATGCCAATGGTAGAATGTCGCAAGTAAACATCCATAAAAAATAATAATAATAAAGAAAAATGAGTCTGCTGGATTGAAAACCTGAAAGGGTGGTCCAGGAAAAAATTAAGACACAGTTCGATAGATTGAAAACCCGCAAGGGCAATCTCTGCAAAACTTAGAACCATAGAAATATCAAATTCATCATCTCCTCCTCGGAATGGTACGAGGCATCATAAACCTTCAACACTTCAGGCAAACAGCTTCCAAGCAATCATCACCAACACAATGCGAGATCAACGACTCATCTAGACTTTCCTCAAATCAGATCCAACCTATGAACTCAAATCTAATTCAACGAACCCATGGTCGTCGCTTTGAGGGAGTCGTCCAAGGAATCCCTAACAAGACAAACCCTAGGGGCAACCATGCACCAGCAAAAGAGAAGGCTCCTCAATGGATGAAGCTCACGATTCCTACAAACATACATCATATGATAAAAGTTGTTCATGCATAAAATCATGCATAGATTACATTCGCATCACATCATTTACAGGTAAAGACGATGCCAAACCGGGGCAACACTTCCCAATAAACAAGAACCTCCATCTCCACATGAGGAACCTACAAACAAGATGACGGTCTACTCAAGCCTAAAGTCAACGTTGCAACATCATGAAAGCCTCCTAAAACAACAGAGCAATTTCCGGGACATCCCTGAATTTCCATTAAACTTATTTATTCCTCATGTTTTAATTTTTGATTGAAGGGGAAAAAATTTTTGCTTCGCATAAACTCAATCAAATAATTAAAACATTCATAATAAAATGTATTAACATTATCTTTTTTCTGATTTTTTACAAAAAACAAGTATCCTATTAAGGAAATTCAAAATATAACTGAAGAAGGAAACGGTTATCTCGATGGCTAAAGAAAGAAATAGTCTCATTTATCAACCAGAGAATGAAACTGTTACCGAGTACAACAGGGATGTCGCAAAAAGAAACGGTCGATCCGCCCACAAGGGGCATCAAGTACCAAAGGGATTCTGAAGAAGGAGATGGACAACCCTATGAAGATACAGCACCAAAAAGGAATGCCTATGTCATCACCAATTGGGAATAAGAAGTCGCCAGCCGCACCGGTCAGGTACATTCTCAATCCCTCCGCTCTCTTCATGTGATAATACTGGTTATACAACCAGCAATTATCATACGAGGGGCAGCTGTGAGCATGAGATTTTGTACCAGCTCGCGCGTTCAATGATGACAGCTTTTCAGGATATTTATCCTCGAATCACACGATTTTCGACCGTCCGACGATCTTCAAATGGGAGTCTTCCTCCTCGCTAAATTTAAAAGGACTTTAATTCAGTTTTTAACAAAAAAAATATAAAAATACATAAAAAAAAAATTCAAAAACGCAGTCAAAAACCGGATCCAGAGCCTGCCGCGTCGATATCTGGCGAGGCATGGCTAGCTAGAAGGCCTGGCGAGCCTCGCCAAGAACCTGGCGAACCTCGTCAGACTTTGGCGAGCCTCGCCAAGAGTCCGGCGAACCTCGCCAGCTAGTTTGGCGAGGCTTGCCTTGCCAGACTCTCTAGCGTGGCTGGCCAGCCTCGCCAAAGAGGCTGGCGAGCTCACCAGCCTCTCTAGCGAGCTCGTCAGCGAGTTTGGCGACCCCGCCAAACTTTTTTGCCTTTTTTAGATTTTCCAGGATTTTTCTATAAATAGTCAGACATTTTTGGATTGAAGGAGTCTCGAAAATTTAGAGAAAAATTCTCTTTCAGATAAAAAAAATACAAACAATAATTTCTTCTTTTTTTTTAATTTTTTCTTGGATCCAAAACAATTTGGATCCCAAATCTCTTCATCTTTTAATCAAATTTCTTCATAAATCCTCAGATATTCTCGGGTCTAAAACATATTTAGAACCCGAGTGTGATTATCTTTTGGATACATAAACACGTATTTTCCAATTAAATTACACTAAAATTCCAAGAATTAAACGAAAATTTTTTGGACTTTTACATCAACAATTTCACCTAAACTAAAGGACGAGGAGGACTTCCAAAGGCCGAACGGATACGCAAAAGTGGATTCATATAGCAAGGTAAGCCTCTGAGTTCCTAGAGTTGCGAATTTCATACTTTCATCTACTTCCATCTTCTTCTGATTTTATTTGTGGACCTAGGAATTATTTCACTTATTATTATTGTAAATGTTATAATTCTCTTCTCTTCTTCTTTTATTTCATTTTAATTTTTGTATTAGAATACCCCCACAAAGAGAATAAAATATATTCCCGGATAACGGACCTCGCCTTATGTTATGCGGTCATTTTTACTAATAAAATTGATCAACATACGTGTAAATAAAAATGAACTATTTTCATTTAAAATAACAACTTAAAATCGTCGATGTTTTAATTAGGCCACACGGCCCTTGCTAAAATCAAATCGAACACATGTGATATCCCTTGTGCTAATCTTTGTGGATGCAGGTTAGATGTATGTTTAGGATTTTATTTTTTTCCTTCTGGTATTGCACATATTTTACGGAAAATGTAATTAATAGGTTAGCGGGGGGTTGTATTCCTCGATTTTTGGAAACCTTGTAATTTTTATTTTCCGCATTTACTTTCCACATTTACTTATTGTTTTGTGGATGAATTTACTGCTTTTTCTATACATGAATCATGCATATAAACTCTAAAAAAGACCTAACTGCGAATATGCATAACTAAGAAAATACGGTTTTCTGTATATGTAATATAATATGATCACTTAAGAAAATAAGCAACTTATCCCGGACCTGAATCTCTGTGTCTTGGTGAGCCGTCCCCCGGACGTTAAGCCTCACAGGACTTAATTCCTGGAAAGAGCTAATCCAAGTGACGACTCCACACTAAGAGATGGCGGATTCGGGTTCGAACCGATCTAAAACGTTTTTGCCCTCTCTTTCAACCTTTTTCCCGAGTCCCTGACCTAGTGCATCTTTTTTCCAAACACCCCGGTGGACCGCGCCTATCATTCCGCGCGCTCTCGGCCCACCGCTCCATGTCGGCCACTCACAGTACCCTTCCCAAACTGACACTCAGATCAATATAAAATTACGAACTGGATTCAACTTATATAAATGTTGAATCCTTACAATGTTAATCTAAGCAATTTCTCTCTATTACAAATATATAAGACTTTTGATATATGTTGATTGCTTGCGATGGGATTTCTTTGGAAGCTAGAGTAATTTGCACAGCGTTTTAGCTCTTAAGAAATTCGAGGTGATTCACCAAGTTTGAACGTCTACTCCAGTCTTCTATTTATACTTTGAAGCTCTAAGAAGTAGCCGTTGCAAACTTTACGAGATAGCTGATCTTTAATTTCTCATCTCTTTTAATCTTTCGAATCTTCCCATTAGAGATAGATTTTAGGATGTTTGGAGATAGGAATTTGAACATTGAGGCGCAATAAAATTCCGTTGACAAATTCTTGTTTGTCTTAAAGCAATCTGTATCTGAGAGAGGTGTGCTACATTGCAACATGGAGTCTTCCCATTGGAGGACCTTGCTGACGTTGGCAGAATCGCGTGAAGATACGTGAGACGCGGCACATAACAAAAATTCCTTTAGCTTGGACTATAGTGAGGAATCTCTGACAGTAGTACTGACATTTTTGACTTGTGAAGACCACAGGAATCTTTCTTAATTTTAACGCCTTTTATCCTGAAAAGCACTAAAAGGATATTTCGTTCCATCAAAGACAATGTTAGTAGCACATGTGTCATTACGTCTCTACGTGTCAAATAAAACATGCTTTTTAATTAAATAAAAGTAGAGACTCAACACGAGCTGAGTAACGTAATTCTAAACTATGTAATACTCAACATAAACTCAATTTTTCTTACTCTAACTTATAACTTAATTAATCATTTAGCAGCACTGAGTTATTCTTCCTTGAATAAACTCAATTTAGCGTTATTAATTAAGAGTCTACTTAGTATTCAATTAATTTCACTATCCTGGTCAACTTGCTATTTCCAAAACTACTCAATACTGGGAAGTACTATTAACTTGGGTTGTACACTTTCTGTAAAAGTGTGTCTACCCACTGTAAAGGCTGTTCCGCCTAAGTAAGGAATGAACACTAGTGGATTAAAGCTTGGAAAAGGTATTCGGGGATTGGAGGTAGGCTCGGAGCTGAACAAGGATAAAAATTCTGGTGTTGAAGTTCTATACTTGCGCTTTTAGCTTTTCCTGTGTCTTGCTCATACTTCATCTTATCTATGTTTAGTGTTTTGCTTGAAAAACCAATCCCAAGCTAAGTTGAGTACTCAGCAAGAGATTGAAGACAAACTGTGCCAGCAAAGTTTAGCAATTTATATAGTTTTTATATCGCAACTCAACACGCATACTCAACGCGCATATAAAAACATAACTTGGGGAAATAGAATTTTACAAATCTTAAAAAGTAACAAAGATTCGCATTCACCCCCCTCTACGGTTGTTTGTCTAAGGATGAACAAGTGGTATCAGAGTAGTTGCTCAACTTTTAGACTAATCGTCTTTGAGTCAAGATCCATAAATGACTTATAACAACTACGGTTCCAATTCCGGTCAAGCAATTCTCCTTAAAGAGGGAATGTCTGTTATGAGACCATCTCCTACTTGATGGTAATCACTATACTTTCTAGAAAAATTGCATGAAAATTTTCATTCAGTCTCAAACCATGCAGGCTTAGCCCACTATCGAGCTTGGCCTTAGAGTTCCCACAGTTTTAAGGAACGAAGTGCGTGTTCCCATAGATCCCAAGGACTACGATGACGCTAATATGAGGCTTCTCAAAGAGAATGCTGCAGTGATTAATTACTTACACTATGTGCTAGATCTTACTGAGTTCAACAGGGCTCAGGATGCTTGACAGCACTGGAAATCTGGAGAAACTTGAGATTACCTAAGGCGAAGAAGGACAGATTCAAGAAGAGGTTCTCCAAGAAGAATGAGGCACTTGCTGCCACCTAGAGCTATTTAGAAGAATCCTTGTCGTATAATGAGGAACCAACTGATTCAGCCAACCTCTGTTTGATGGTCATTGAAGATCGAAGGGGCAAATGCTTAGCATCTACCTCCTATAGAGATCAATTCGCTGCTAACCCTGAAGTTAAGCGTAATATGGGAAAGGCTCCTGAAGTTGAGGTACATCCTGAAATTCCCTTATCTATTAAAGAATTCACCCAGGCTCTCTTTGATGTTTTGAAATTGACTAACAAGTCGATGAAGAAAATCAAGGAGCTTGTGAGGAGAAATGAAGATTTGGAAGACACTGTTGCTTCCTTATCTCTTGATATCCGCTTTCTTCAAGAAAAAGCTGAGTATCAAGACTGGCCTTACAGAAAGCTCACTAAGCAATTAGAAGAGTTGATTGCTGAAGTAAAGATTTGAAGAAGAAGCAGGAACCTCCTCCAGCCAACAGTCAAACTTTGAATAACATAACTTGCAATTCTAAGAGGAAGAATTACTCTAAAAAGAAGAAAGCAAGCCAGCCAAAAGCAAAAATGGAGTGTGGTTTTTGTGGAAAAGATGGACATGCCACAGTTATGTGTAGGCATAGAAATGGTTATTATGACGAGTACGACTAGTCAAACTTAAGCACTGCTAACAAGGGAGGATCCAGCTCAAAAGCATGAGTACCTAAGAAAACCTAATTGTTTTGTAGGTGATCCTCAGATTTGCTGATGACTCTCGAATGTGGTATCTGGATGGCGGATGCTCAAGGCATATGATGGGAGAAGAAAGCTAGTTCATATCATTAGAGCGCAAAAGAAATGGAAGCGTCAGTTTTGGAGATAACCAGAAAGGCAAGATTGTGGGCTGTGGCACTGTCAGTGTCTCTCCTTCAATGGAAGAGGTTTCTATAGTCAAAGGTCTAAAGTTCAACTTGCTTAGTGTAGCCCAGCTTTGTGACAAAGGCAGAAAGGTTTCATTCGACTCAGCATGATGCTCAGTAATTGATAGTAAGACTGATTCTACTATTCTCTTTGCTCCTCGAATCAATAATGTGTATATGATTGATTTATCCCCAAGCTCTACTAATGTGTGTCTTGTATCTAAGGAGGATAATTCGTGGATTTGGCATAAAAGGTTGGGTCATATAAATATGAACATTCTATCCAAACTGGCTAAAAAGAAATTAGTTATGGGTTTACCCAGCATCAGCTTTGAAAAGGATAAACTATCCTTAGATTGCCAACTAGGTAAGCAAGTTAAGAAATCGTTTAAGTCAATTAATCATGTAGTAAATAAGCGACCATTGGAGCTCCTCCACTAGGATTTTTTCGGCCTAGTTTAGCTAATGAGCATGGGTGGTAAAAGATTTTCGTTGGTGGTTGTGGATAACTTCACGAGATTCACTTGGGTAGTCTTGCTGAGTAGCAAAGACGAGACATATAATTCTTTTGCCAAGCTTGATAACTGGATAATGAACGAAACAAGAACTAAAATCAGTAGAACCCGAAGTGATCATGGATGTGAATTCGAGAATTTCCATTTCGAAGAATTCTGTTTAGTGCATGGTATTGACCACAACTTCTCTTCTCCCTACACGCCTCAACAAAATGGGATTGTAGAAAGGAAGAATAGAACCATAGTTGAAATGGCTCGATCCATGCTAAGTGATAACAATCTACCAAAGTACTTTTAAGGGGAAGCTGCTAACACAGCTTGTTATATTTTGAATCGGGTTATAATTCTCCCAATTCTTGAGAAGACACCCTATGAGCTTTGGCGAGGGCGCAAGCCTAAGATTGGTCATCTCAAATCATTTGGTTGTAGGTGCTTTATTCTTAACACCAAGGAGTAGTTAGGTAAGTTTTATCCAAAGTCTGATGAAGGTACCTTTCTGGGATACTCAACTAACAGTAGGGCATATAGAATATATGTCAAAAGAACCAACCTTTTAGAGAAGTATATGCATGTGGAATTCGATGAAACTAACAATGGAGATAAACGTCCATCTGATGAAGATGAAGGAGTACCCCAGCAAGAAAATCCACTCAATATGCCACTCTTTGTGCTGACCAACCCAACACAAGAACTTGAAGCTGAGGAAGCCAAAGATGATGAGGATCTTTCTATAACTTCAACGATGGCGAAGATCAACCTCCACCTCAGCATCCCGTTGTCGATCCCCCAACAGTTGATCTAAGTCTTCCAAGAGAGAGATTAGAGTTTATTGTAACCATTCGCTAGACAACATAGTTGATGATGTTCATAATCTAGTGATGATGCGAGGTCAGCTCAGCAGGATGATGAGTCATCCAGCCTTCATATCATTGATAGAACCCAAGAAGTTTGAAGATGCAGAAGGAGATGATTATTGGATGAAAGCAATGCAAGAGGAGTTAGATCAGTTCAAGTGCAATGATGTTTGAGATCTAGTTCCGGAGCCAAAAGGGAAATCAATTACGGGAACAAAATGGGTTTTCAAGAACAAGCTTGATAAAAATGGCTCTGTTGTCAGGAACAAAGCTAGGCTTGTTTCCCAAGGCTACAATCTGCAAGAATGAATCGATTATGATGAGACTTTTATTCATGTAGCCTGATTAGAAGCAATTTGAATCATGTGTGCTTTCGCATCTCATATAAACTTCAAGCTATTTCAAATGGATGTTAAGAGCACATTCCTGAATGGATTCATTCAAGAAGAAGTCTATGTTCGCCATCCTCCAGGCTTTGAAGATCCAAAGAATCCTGAGCATGTCTTCAAGTTGTAGAAAGCTCTCTATGGATTGAAGTAGGCTCTTAGAGCTTGGTATGAGAGGTTAACCAATTTCTTGATCAGCAAAGGCTATGAAGGAGGAAAAGCAGATACAACTCTATTTATCAAGCGAAGAAAGGAAGATGTGTTACTAGTCCAAATATATGTTGATGATATCATCTTTGGAGAAACTGATGAGATGTTGTGCAAGGAGTTCAGTAAGCAGATGAAGAGCGAGTTCAAAACATCTATGATGGGAGAGCTCAATTTCTTCCTTGGTCTTCAAATCAAGCAGATTGAAGATGGAATTTTCATCAGTCAGGCTAAGTATGCAAGAGAAGTCCTGAAGAAATTTGATATGGTGCATTCGAAGCAGATGTCCACTCCCATGGCCACTGATACTATCCTAAGTAAAGTTGAAGTCGGAAAACCTTTGGATAACAAATTCTAGAGAGGGATCAATGGTTCTCTTCTTTATCTCACAGCTAGTAGGCTAGACATACAATATGCTATGTACTACTATGCTCGTTATCAAGCTAATCCTAGAGAATCTCACTTAGCTACTGTTAAGAGAATTCTCAGGTACTTGCAAGGCTCAATTAAAGCAGGTCTGTGGTATCCCAGCAGCTCAGATTTCTCGTAGGGGATTCACATATGCTGATTATGGAAGATACAAGCTCGATAAGAAAAGTACAACAGGTGGATGTCATTTCCTTGGAGAGAGCCTTATTTCATGGTACAATAAGAAGTAAACTTCAGTTGCATTGAGTATAGTCGAACCTGAGTACATGGCAGCAGGAAGTTGTGTAGCACAACTACTATGGATTAAGCAGCAACTGGAAGATTATGGTATATAATCAAATTTTCTCGAAGTTATATTTGATAACAAAAGTGCAATTGGCCTATCCAAAAATCCAATTCTGCTTGATAGGATGAAGCATGTTAACATTAGACATCACTTCATTAGGGATTATGTGCTACGAGGAGATATCAGCTAGAATATCTGAGGAACAACACACTGACATTTTCACCAAGCCATTGCCAAAGGAGCAATTTTGTGTACTGAGGTAGTTAATTGGAATAGCTAATCCACGTCAAAGAAGAAGGAAGCTGAAATTCTCAAAATTTGGCTAAGTGTTGAAAATCAAGCCTAGAGAAGACACGTGGATAACACCATCAGTATTTTAATGTAACGACGTGAGGAATAGTTTCGTAGTTAATTTTTAAAACTCTACGTTTTCAAAAAGACGTGTTTGAATAAGAACATTTTTTCTCTAAACTCACACTAGTAGAAAAAGGGTCAATGGCATCGGTTCTATATTAACATTTGCTTCGATTTTGAACCGACACCACAACCCATGACGCCATTGTTTTTTAAGTTCTTTCGTCAGTTTGAAAATCGACTTGATTGTTAAGTATTAGCGTTGGTTTTTAATACAACCGACGCCAATGTGATGACTGTATTTTCCAAATAATTCATCGCCTACATTGATTTCGTGTCAGTTCTTAAACCAACCGACGCGATTTCATTAAATGTTTTTTAAAAATTTATGCTTTCTATTACATATTTATCTATATTCAACCTGTTAAAATATAATTACTCTCAAATTTTAATAAAAAAAACTCTCGACATTGGAATCATCACAATTATAAACACTGCAAAAAAAATAAACATAAACAAGAATCTAATACTAGAAGAACAACTTCATGAGAACTAATAAGTTCATTTGATATTCAAAATGTAATATGTTATATCCACTACAATTTCTAGTCAAAGATAACAAAACTAATAACAAAAGCACTCCTATTCATAAAACTAGCTACTTTAAAAAAGAAATTATCATATGAGAAGCAAATATGTTGGTAACCTATTGTATCTCGAGATCGGTGTAAGGATCGGTTCTTGCAAAACACTGATATTAAAAAGATCAATGCATAATTAATAATATAAATAGGTTATTCCTCTCACAAACTTGCTGTATAATCGTAGAGAACATGCCAATCAGTACAAATATTGATTTAAAACTATACACAGTATCAATAATATAACATAATTAGCACACAAACGAAAACAACAAATGATAAGTCATAGCAGAAATTCCTGCATGGAATCAAAAAATAACAAAATGCTACCATAATTATCTACAAATGGCAATTGTAATGGAACAATACGCGTTTAATTCACTAGATGTGCGGTAATGAGAAGAAAAGAGGAATTTCTAATAGTTAGCAGACCATTTACCAAGAAATCAGGAAAACAGAGGTGCCTAAAAATCAATGATCTAGTGTACAAAAATAACACCAGCACCATACCACCATTAATATTTGTAAATTTAGTGTACAAAAACAGATCAAGACCAGAGCCACCACCTAAATCAAGACCAAAGTTTTCAACTTAAAACAGACAAATCAACTATATCAACAAAGAAAAATTTACTAAGCTACACAGGATAAGAATTTTTATATCATTGAGCACCATCAAACATCTAATATCACTTACAAAAATGTAATTAAAAAAACTAACGTTGATGAATAAGTATCTAACAAGCGAAAAAGTTGAAAGATGATAACTATTGTTGCATAGAATCTACTGCATCGCCCATTAGAACTAATATAGAATCAGGCAGAGAAGTAATTATGTCATTAGAGAAGAAGAAAGAAACTCTATTACTACAGTTTTCAAAAAATTGATTAAAGAATACTTACACTTCTCTAATGGAATTGAAATAAATTGAACTGTCAGGCAAAATGAGAGCCAAAAATGACATCAACGGATAAACCTATCAACAAATTAAGGTAATTAGATTACTAGTAGAAAAAAGGAAAACATGATGTGCTAATATAGTATATTAATGATAATTGCAATACAGTCCAGCAGATGCATAACTGGTAACTTAATAAGATATAAAACTTTCTGCAAACAGATCCAAAGGTTACAAATGCATCATATTATTGAACCAAAATGAAATTACATAAACATTTTATTGCCAATATTTGAACCGCTACTAAGTAATTAGAATAAAACTCAAGATTGAATTTTGTTTAGCTAACTTTGTAGTCAGCATATGCTACAAGAAAGAGCCATACTTGAGATTGAATATCAGTCAAAGCCTTCGAGCTGGATGCCTCTTCTACTGCTTCTCTTATTTCCATTATTTGCGAATATAATTATTACAAAATAAATATCAGGATCTCTGCGAATGTGATGAAAAGAAATATAATAACATAGATTTAGATCAGGAGGTATGCTACATCTACATGCAATGCAAGTTTAAGACTAGACGACAAAAGCAAGCAGAAAAAAAATAGTTAAAAAAATCAATTTTTTATGTTATAATAACAACTATAAAGGAATATGAAGCACCCCTGCAAGAAAGCAAACTCATGATAACAGTACTTTAATTTGAAGAGTAATTACCAACTGCCGCAGCAGCAAAAGTGTAATTACAACCTCTGGCAAACTACAATAACTCAATACTATAATTGTATCATAAGAAAGTCAGAAAAGGCATACTTGAATTAATCTAATTCACGGAAGACTTCAACATGATCGTTTTCAGTTAAACAAGACTACTCTCATTAGCACTGAACTATAAAACACATAATTATCTTTTAGCCAATGATAAGTCTTGAAAGACATTAAAACTATCAGAATTCATATACTTTGTGGGAACATGAAGTGAACAAAGTATAAATGAACTAAAATAAAACTATCAAAAATATTGTTCCAACTCACCCAATATTAAAATATTGCAACTTGCCTTAGCTAGTAATTGTGGATCTGAAATTGTTTCTTCTTCATTAACATTTACATCTTCAAGCTTTAACTGTGTCAAACAAAAAACCTAATATTAGCGATAAATAACAAGTTATCTAACAAAATAGCTGAGATAAGTGAAAAGGGAAGTAGCCATTATCACCAAATTCCTCAAAATAGAAAATCCAAAACGCAAACGAGCTTAAAACATCCATTCATATGTTTTCCCACCATTTGCATCCTACTAAGCTTGACATCTTTTTTACCACATATATGATATTCAATACCACAACATAAATATATGTCTAAGAAGGCAACCACATTTGATATAATTCATAACATCAATATCATTTAGAGTTGAAATCATACAACAAAATGCAATCAACAAACACTTTTGTAGAGAATATAACGTCACATATGAATGCTTCAGCTGCCCATCTCTACTCCTCTTAAAGATTTAATTTTGCTCAGCTAACTGTGTAGTCAATCTTTAAGAGGAGTAGAGATGGGCAGCTGAAGCATACCCAACCCTGTTTATTGGCGAATAAGGAAGAGAACTGCCCAATAGAGAAACACAAACCCAATAAAAATAACCTTAAACTCGTATAAAAGAACAGAGCAAACAGCAAAGATAAGTTTCAAAACCTACTCCACTACCAAAATATTGACCGTATAAAAGCTAAGAAAGACAAACCCTAAAATTCATTATTCTAAAATTCATTATGCAAATAATTGATTCAATATGACGAAATGAAAAGCAAAATATCAAGAATGTAAACAAACTAAGAAACTAAGACCTAAAATTTGAGGACCATCCAATTAATTTGTACTCATTACAATTAAGTTCATACCTGATTAAAGAAAGTTAATGAGGACTAAGGAACGTCTTGAGAGCGGCGAAGAAGCGAAAAAAATAGCTGAGGCTAATTTGCGTTGGGTTGGCAGAGGCGGGATAAAATTCAAGTGAGAAACGATTTGGGGATAAACAACGGGATTGATGGATGACGACAAGATGAACGGGATTGAAGGATGACGGCAAGCTATGACGATGGGATTCAAGGATGACGGCAAGATTAACGGCGCGATAGAGGAATATTAGGGATGAAGTTGCAGCGCGCGGAAATGAGATAGAATCGAGGGAAAAAGAGAATGACTTTTTATTTGTTTGTTGAGCAATCCCGTCGGTTATTTTTATATAAACCGACGGTAATGAGCCAAAATATAGTCCCTTCGATTATTTATTTTAAAACCGACGACATTTCTATACCAATGTCATCGATTCTTAATATCAACCGACGGGGATTGCCCTCAATGCCTTATAAAAGCAACATCAGCATCAATTTCGTTTATAACCGACGGGATAAGTGTGACACGATAAGCACTTTCTCTACTAGTGTCACCGTTTTACTGAGGCAGTTGATATTATGCAAATCTCAGCATTCATTTCCATCTTGAGCCGTGGTAGCACCACATGCCCCTGAGAGATCTTGAGTTCTATAAAAGGTGAACACTTGAAGAGAGAAGGATTACTTGCTTTTTGAAATCCAGAGCATTCGAACCCTAAATCCCTAATTCTTCTCTTCTTTTAATCCTTTCCTTTCAATCCTCTCAAAATGGCAATTACCAGAACAACTTTCAGACTCAAGTGCACTACAACCATGAAAATTGTAGTTAACTCTGAGGGGAAGATTGAAAAGCTCACTCTACAAGAGGGAACCTACTTCACCACAGTAGAATAGGCTGATAACCTAGATTTCGGTCCAGTTTATGAAGAGAACTATGAAGGACTACTGCTGAACAAGACCATGCATAGGATTATCAAGCAACAGCACCTGAGTTCATTTTTGAAGATGGAGGTTCTTGCTAGCATAGGACTCATCAGGGCGTTCTACTCAAACCTCTACACCATCTAGGGGTGCTGATGATAGATTTTGGGGGAAAATCCACCCTCATCTGCGCAAGGCTGATTAGGAGCATTCTCAATATGCCCAACAAGGACACTCCGCTCTGTGGAACCGGCGATGAAGACGCTGTCGTTATCCTTGAAGATTGGGAGCTCCCCACGAATTACATTTCAGGGGAGATAACAGCAAGCGGTATGAGCTGGACTGCAAGGATGTGCCATGAGCTGGTGGTGAAGCTGTTGCTATAAAAAATGGGCTCAGTGACTAGCTGCACCTATTTTGAGAGGTGTATGGTCTACCATATGGTAGAGGGTAGTAAGCTAAACTAGCTAGTGATGATCCTTCATCATTTGATCAAGCTGACTACCGTCTATCAATATGGTTGCCTCATTACCGAACTAATGAGGGCAGCGATTTAGCTCAGTTTTTGGGGAAGTCCGGTGAAATAGTTTTACCAGTAAAGAAGTGATTTGAGATGGCTCATTTCAGCAGATTAGTTCACAATCAGGTGCAAGCTAGGTATAATAAAGCACAATAGAAGCAAAAGCTAAAGTGTGTACCGATAGTAGTGCCTGTGGACATCCTGAAGGAGGATGAAGATGGATTCATGGTGGACGTCAAATCACAACGATGACTGTCATAAGGCTCCCATATCTAACATCCTAGAGAAAGTCACCAATGCCTCCTCTCCCAAGCAAAAGGCTGCTTCCTCCAAGACTATGGGGAAAAGCCTTGTGAAATCCAAAACCGACGAGGCCCCTGCTCAGCCTCAATGACAAAGAAGGTAAAAAGGCCAAGACCCACACCCAAAGAGAAGTAGAGTCCAAAATCCAAGCTGAGTAGCAGATAGAGGAATTAGAAGAAATAGCTGCAGCTAATGAGTTCATGTGCCAAAGAAAGCACAAAAATGGTGTTTTCTGAGGAATCAGAGAAGCAGGGTGAGGCCAAGAAGTCAAGAGAAGAGGACACACTCAGTCATAACATTACTGCTGAGGTTCAACATGCATTTGCCAAAGTTAAGGGCACCTAATGCAAGCGTTCTGCCACCAACAGGCCCCTGCAGTGCAACGTGCAGGTGGTGAGCAGCGAGGAGGATGTTGGAGACACCCTCTCCCTTATTCCTGAGGAGTCTGATCCCTAGAAACCCAACATTCCCACACCTTCTTTCACTCATGTTGAGGAATCCTCAACTCAACATGAGCAACCTCAAGCTAACCCATCCTTAGGTCAATCAGCTAACCCGGAGGTTCCTAAAATTCCTACCCCATCTTCTCTTGTAAATTCTAAAATCCCACATTCTCCTATAAATCCTTCCAATCCCTCAGTTTCTACTCCTGTAGATTCTGAAAAACCAACTGTAAATTCTCCTCCTCCTTCCAATATTGCAAATTCTCCTATCCAAATTCCTTCTTCACCTATTACTACCCAAAACTCACCCATTCATATTTCTTCACCTAAAAAGAGCAAATTTTATATACCATGAAGCAATTGAACCTTGTAGAGAGCCAATCCATGAGGATTTGGCTGATGCATCTTTCTTGGTGGAAATCAGAGAGTTAGCTAGGAAGAAATTCAATGAGCTCAAGATGACTACTGAGTTAGATGGAGCTGTAAGCAAAGTGCTACTCGCTCATGAATTAACAGGATTATCCTCTAGACCAAAGGTAAAATTGCCTGAGTTCGAATAGCACAAAAGTTTGCCCAGTGAATCTCTATACTTTGAAGAGTTTGAGAGCATCTAGGGTAGCTTGTTGGCTATTCGAAGTCATTTGGTAAAAGAGTGTTGTGAGCGGATGACACGGAGCGATGGGCTGAGAGCGCGCTAAGAATGAGAGGCATGGTCAACCAGGGGTGTTTATGTGAAAATAAAAATATTGTGTCGTGGACCCGGAAAGGTTGATTGAGAAAGTGAAAATGTTTTTATATTGGATAAACCTGAATCTGCCTTCTATTAGTGTGGAGTCGCCACCTTGATTAGCTCTTTCCAAGAATTAGAGTCTTGTGAGGCTTAACGTCTGGGGGATGGCCCACTAAGACAGAGATTCGGGTTCGAGACAAGTTGCTTATTTCTTATTGGACCACATTATATTACATCTATAGAAAACCGTATTTCTTAATTGGGCATATTCGCACTTATGTCATTTTCGAGTTATAATGCATGATTCACATATATTAAAAAGCAATAAATTCATACATAAAGTGGTAAACAAATGAGGAAAAGTAAATATTAAAAATTACAAAACCTCGGGGGATGCAACAGCCCGCCTAATCTATTAATTACATTTCCCCAAAAAAAATACGATCACTAGTGCAGAAATGGCTTTTAGGGACAATTCTGTTGGGCTATTCCGGACGGTTATGAACCGTCCGCATAAGCCTCGACGCCATTGGTCAAAAGCAATACAGACGGTTTTGAACCGTCCGGAATACGTGTATTTCGGACGGTTCTCTTAAAAGAACCGTCTGCAATACTTACAATGCGGACGGTTGTTATAAGAAAACCGTCCGCATTGTGAGTATTGCGGACGATTTGTTTAAGAAAACCGTCCGCATTGTGAGTATTGCGGACGGTTCTTTTAAGAGAACCGTCCGCAATTAAGTACCAATTTTTTTTTAAATTATTTTCAGCTGTTTCCATTTCTCTGAACTATAAAAAAACGTAAAATGTACAAATATATATTTCTCAAAACTCCATTACATTTCTCAAAATAAAAATGAAACAACAAATTCTAATGGATCACACAATATATTACATATATACTTTGATACATTTAGTCCTTAGCCTAACACTTCAAAATTAAAACAAACTAACTATTCAATAGATGAGTCAACATATAAGAAGCGAAAATGTCTAACACCTCATTAATCTCG
>CATIWQ010334332.1:0-10416 GCA_949673415.1 Euphorbia schlechtendalii | reverse complement strand
TTCGAATTGTCGAGTTCGAATCGGTAATGGGATACAATCTTCTTTTTGGTTCGATAATTGTACAAGTAACCAAAGTCTTGCCTGGCTTTTTCTTGACCTTTACGCTCTTTGCAATCGTAAATCTTACAATGTCAGAGATGGGTGCTCAACTCTTTTTGGAGCTAACCAATTCTGTCGACCCTTCTGGAAACGTAGTCTACGGTTGAATATGCAAACCAGATGAGTTGAACTATGCAACTGGATCTCCATGGCCTATCCTAACATATTCGGAAACAACTCAAATTTCCTTAGTCGTCAATCCCATCTTTCTTTTGGTGCTGCTACTGATCGGTTTCTCTGGGAGCCTGGGAAGGATAATGCCTTTTCTGCTGCAAGTTTCTGTAGCGGTTTTTATCGTCCTCCCCGATGGCCCCAGCCTAGTTCAGATTTTTCGCTGGTTTGGAGGAGCTGTCTACCACCCAAGCTGCGCTTCTTTGGATGGTTGGTTCTTCATGGAAGGCTGCCCACTAAATCTTTTCTGCTGCATAGAGGATGCACCTCAATAAACGATGACTGCTGCCCATTTTGCACTTGTCTCGAAACTACTAACCATGCGCTGCTGCTGTGCAATCGGAGTCGTCGTGTTTGGCAAGCTGCCATGAGGTGGTTTGGTTTCTGCTGCCCCCTACCTTGTTCCAGTGAAGCTTTTCTTTTGCAATGGCGCGACTTCTTTCAACCTGGTCGAGCTAGGGAATTCGATACTTCGTTTTGGATTGCCATTGCTTGGACCATTTGGACAACTAGGAATAATCTCGTCTTCGAAGAAACCCATCCTACCTTGGATCACATTGACTTTTGTTTACATTTCTGTTGGTTTTATTTTAAATGTACCAAACGTAGTGTGGGTAGCTCGGAGTCAGATATTTTTGTCAACCCGGGCTTTTTACTCTCTTGTAACTGATGGATTTTGTTTTATTTATAAAAGAGGAATAGGTGTTTTGTAGGTAAGCGTATGCATCAACCTAGTTAGGACATACGCCCCGAAATTTTCACCTATTCCAATCTTTTTCCCGTCAGGGGAACACATCGTTCCCCCGGGGAGTTTTCAAAAAAAAAAAAAACCAAGATTTGACACGTGACGCTGAGGGTGCAAAGTAATACACTTTTAACGATTTCAATAGGTTAATTGATATTTTTAAAAGTTCAAGTTATCATCCGGCAAAGATTGCTAAGTTTAATGGGACCTGGATTTTCATTATGGTTTTCAATGCCTTTAAATGACACTTGAATTAAAGGCATAGATAATCCAGCTTTTTTGCCACTCCATTTTCACTTAACAAACATTTGACCACAATGATGCTTCCCCATGCAAATAAATTCGTTTATGCACTATGTGAAGATTAAAAAAAATAGATATTCGAGGCGGAATAATTAAAATTTCATATATAATACCCTAACAATAATATTCCATTTTGTTTTCAGGGTTTCACACATAATAGGATATGAATGGTTTACATGGCCAACCATATCACCCATTATGGTAGGTGAGTATGAATTGTAATATTACAAAACATAAAGGGTACATATATAACAAAGTTTTTCTTACAATAATCTACGTAAATGGACCAACCCATATTATAAAAAACATTTCCAAGAAAACACTAATACAAATAAGATTTAACATAATCTCATGCAAAATAAAAATAATAAAAATCCACTAGAGACATCCCCAAGAAATAAAGGTACATTCGATAGTGACACTACCACCCATGTCTGCCCCACCAATTCCCACCTTTTTATTATAATTTTCCAACATTATAAACCAAAAAATACTACTGCATCTCTTTCGCTCTTCTCTACTATTTTATTACAAATTAATTTTAGTTCAGTTCAATATATGTTAGTTCAGTTTAATTATATGTAGTTATAGATTCACATTGAAATACTTTAATTTAATCTGAATAATATTATTATTGGAGATGTTAAGTTATCCACATTGAAAAAATAAATATAGATGAAGTAATATATAAGTGATGTAGAATAGAAGCCAATTAATTAACGCAGTCTACACCACTTATATATCAAGTTATGGCATACGTTGGAGTATGAAGTCAAGAACACAATATAGATTGCAAAGTTGTTATTTTCTCTTGCTTTTATGTAAAGTTTTCTCATCTAGATACAATGAGATTTTATTATTTTGATTGTGTTAGAAGATTTTGTTGAACCTGTGGGTCTTTAAGAATGTATCAAATAAAATGTAATCTGTATTTAAATATTAATGAATTAGTTTTTGAACAAATTTGTTATTATCATTTGATTAAAGTAAGTAAAAAAACAAATTAAATAATAGTAGGGTTCCTCCTTTTGTGTGGACATGTATGGCCACTAGTTGTTTTTTAATTGGCACTGTAAAACAGTATAAAAAGAAGCTTACAGCTTAAGGAAATTGTTTCATTCGTTTCAAACCCTAAAAATTCAATAAAACAAAAAGAAAGAAAAAAAGAAATGAAGGTGGAAGAGACCCAAGAACAATAACACAACACATAACAGAGCTCCTTTATCTTTATTTCTTTCCTTTCTTTCATCTCCACCTCTTTCTTTCTCTGCAACTCTTTCTTCTTTGATGTGATTCTCCACCCAATTTTTTTTAAAGAAAGTGAAACAAAACAAAACAAAACCCAATTAACCTTTACAAAAGAAAAGAAGAGAATTAAAGCTCAACCACCATGGTCTTCTCATCCATTCCAGTCTATCTAGATCCACCCCACTGGCCTCAGGTTTTTCTTTTCTTTCTTTCTTTTTAGTTTCTTCACTTAAAAAATCCATATAATATTCCTAATTCTTATGCTTAATTCTTTCGATTTTATCTTATACTGAATATCCTTTGCATATGTTTTTGTGATATTTTAGCAATCAGGAGATGGTGGTGAAAATCCACAACTTCCACCACTTCCACCACCTTCTTCCGGTGGAGGTGGTGGTGGTGGGGGCGGCGGCGCGGGGTCAATAAGGCCTGGTTCGATGTCTGAACGAGCAAGAATGGCGAAGATTCCACAGCCAGAAACCGCCCTAAAATGCCCTAGATGCGATTCGACAAACACAAAGTTTTGTTACTTCAACAACTACAGCCTAACTCAGCCTCGGCACTTCTGCAAGACTTGCCGGAGGTACTGGACTAGGGGCGGGGCCCTCCGAAATGTGCCAGTTGGCGGTGGATGTAGGCGTAATAAGAGGAGCAAAGGAAGCAACAGATCGAAATCCCCGTCTAAAGCTGGTTCTTGCTCAAGCAGTGGACTTATTACTAATAGCTGCAGTACAAATGATATTTTAGGGCACAATATGCCTCCTCCTCAGCTGCCTATCTTGCCGCCTTTGAATCAACTTAGCGACTTCAACTCCGCTGGTATTGGGTTAAATTATGGTGGAATTCAGCCTCAGGCGACTGCCACAGGAGCATGTGTTATGGACTTTCCGATCGGTAGTACTAATTCATCGGTTGGGAATTTCATATCAAGTGGACTTGTTGATCAGCTGAGATTCCAGCAAATGCAGCAGTTTCCTTTCTTGGCTAATTTAGAATCACAGAATGGGTTATATTCATATGAAGGAGACGGGGTGGGGAATCAGAACTATGTTGGGCAGCTTCGATCTAAGCCATTGGATTCCGTGGTAACTCAATTTGCAACCGTTAAAATGGAAGATCATCAGCATCATCAACAAGGCTTGAATTTGTCAAAAACTCTACTGGGAATTCCAGGGAATGATCAATATTGGAATGGAAATGCTTCATTTACTGATATTCCGGCTTTTACGTCTTCTTCCACTAGTCATTTTTTGTGATGTTATGCCAAACCAGTGCTTCTGATCCAAACAAATTTGTTGATTTACTAAAAATACTCCATCCAGATCTTGCTGTTTTGTGAAGGAACTAAACATGGTTCTGCTGAAGAGTAATGATAGATTTTCAGGTTTCGTTATTCTCGAAAGGATGGAATGCCACTATTGAGAAAAAGAGGTTATCTCTTCATGATCTAGTACTGAAACAAATGAGCAATGGTAGGCTTCTAGTCTTGAAATTATGTTATTTTGTGTTTCTTTCTTGGTCTAAATTAATATGCTGTATTTTATATATGTACAATTAGTAATATCTGTGTGTTAATGGAGTTGGGTATATCTGACATTTGAAGACCTATATATATTATTTCTGTCTTAATTTGGAAGTAAAAAAGTGCACTGTACTAATTAGTGTTTTTCCTGAATGATGACTGTATTTGTTTTAAAAGTTTCTCTTGTTTGGATCGATAATTTGATGCATTAATTGAAATTCACAATCAATGCACTTGATAAGGATCAATGTCTGAGAAAAAACGACTCGTGTTTCTTTTTCAAAATCTTCCTTTGATGACAAAAAGAAGAAAAACAGTAATCTCTATATTTTATGTTTATTGTTAAACCAAAATTGGCTCCAATTTCCTTACGTCATAGATATTAGAGCTTCTTCTTGATCAAACTTTAGTCATTTATGAAATATCAGAGTAAATTCAGTTCAGAAGTACATGCGCAATAGCTTAAACTGGGGTGGATTTTTTGAATTTTTAGATATTTATTGTACTCTGGATGTTTTAGAAATTTCTGCCTATAAGTTAGTTGACATAATTTAAACGGACCCAAGAAAAACCGTTGGACACATCTAACTTTGTGCTTTTTTCATTGGTATTTGACACAAGGAAATTGAGAAAAAAGAGAGAATAAGGTTAAAACTGATTAAACATAATTATGAAAGTACTTATTTTTGTTTGATTTGGCTGGAGACTAAAGAAATGATGATACAATTATTAAAGATTGACAAAAATGACAAGTACTTATTTGTTGTATATGCCAGCTTCAAATTCTTACTACTACAGGTAGTAATAGAAAGATATTTGGACAAAGAACAAGCTAAAATAAATAAGGCCAAAATGCCACTCAAATCCATGCAAACAGAAAATCTTCAAAAACACTCAATGTCCTAGTATAGGATTCTCCAAAAAATATTAACGTGAGACCATTTTTCTTAGTCACATGGTCAAAAGTTTTACATGAATATAAACTTAACTCACTTTTTGTTTTTATTTTAAATGGTTTTCCTTACTTTATCTCTTGCTTTCAAAAACAAATGTGCAAAGCTTTTGGTTTTAATACAATAAATTAACCTACATAAAACAATATCCCAAAACTCTTATCTAGAAATAGAGTTACAAATTTGTAAAGGTTATGATGTCATTATAGTGCTAATCTTTTTGGGTTAATTTGTATATAATATAGTGAGAGGATGGAATCTGGGCTTTGGATCTGCTTTTTGGTATAACCAAGAATGTTTTAGCAACAAGGAATAAAGCTATCCATTTACTGTGCATAAAGCTACTTACTTCTCTCTCTTGTGTCTTTAACTCTTTATATGTGGGAGTGAAACAGTGTAGTGAAGATAATGTGTGTTTTTGTTTGAAAGAAAGAAAATATGTTAATAATTGGAATCCTTTTTACAAATTTTATTAAAAAATATTTTATTTTTTACATGATGCAATATCTATTTATCAAGATGTAAAAAGTTTGAGATAAAATACTTCACAAAATATACTACACATATCATCAATTAGTTTTTCCTCTCTCAAGTACTTCAGTTCTCGCCTTCTCGGCACACCTTATTAACGAATTTATATCAATTTATGTTCTATTATTTACTTAAACATATAAAAAAGTTTCAATACTACTAGACCTAGTCGCACAGACCTCAAACCCTAAAATGTAAACTTTAAGTTGGAAAATCTAGGAATTCAAACATAAATTTATTGATGTCATGGGCACATGCAGCGCACATAACATCGTCACTGAGTATTCCAAAATTTTAACTGCAGATATTGTGCATCACATATTTACGGTAGTTTGGTATATAAGTTAGAGATGAGATAAATGAAATAAATTGATTGAAAGACAGATAGATATATTATGTGTATACAGAAACTCGAAAAAAGGAAAAGGGGGAGGAGAAGAAGATTAGAAGAAGAGCTCGGAAATCCAAGCAAGAGAAAATGAAAAGAAGTGGGGATTATTGACATGAAATAATGGACGAAGATGCCCACATAGGCGTGAGTATGTTCTCTCTGTTTCCATGGCAGCTTTTGCTTTTAAGAGGTCCTCCTTCTTATTACTGATTTCTTCTTTCTTAAATTTTTTTATATTTCTGATTCTGAGATTCCAATCTATGCTCTTGTTTTGCTTCTTTTAGCCTTCACGTTCTCCTACATGTTCTCAATTATGTTTTCTATTGTATTTTGATTCTACTTGTTCATTCCCTATTTACTTTTCTTTCAAATATGTATATCTATATATTATAAGGAATCATACATTGCATTCTATTTACTAAGACCAACTTAATCACCATATGTACAATATAATGATAAAAGAAAAGCTATATTGGTGTCCATGTAACACAAAACTAATTGAACATTTATAGGTCTTATTTTCAATGTGCTGCAACCGGGGATAGATTGGATTTCAAGTGTCAAATATTCTTGGTCTTGAGGTCAAAGGTTTACTAGAGCAAATAGAGTCTACAAAGAGTCAGACACGGATTAGTGGGATGATGTAATACTGAATTTTATTTTTCTAGAAAATTATCTGGATATCAGAAAATAGTGAGTTGATTGTCCAATTAGTGGACTACTTTTAGCATAAGGGCTAGTTTGAGGTTTCCAATTAAGCTCACATAATGAACAGGTGATGCAATATTTTTCATACATGGCCATTAACGACTACATAAAACAATTCCTTTTCCACGGGGTTTAAGATGGAAAGCTACCATATAAGATTTAATAAATATTTTTAAAATTCTTGTATAAGCGCTGGCTAGTTTGATATAATAAATATTATTGCCTTAGTTTGTTAAAATAATAATTGTGAGAGTCAAGTCTTAGGTGGTTACCTTAGTTTCGTAGAGGATTTGTGGACCTCGAGAGTGTCGGACTCGAGTGAGCATACAAGTGGGATTGAGCTTATCTAATACAATCAATTGATTTTTGTTAAGATTCAATCTACACCACTTATATATTACTCTTTATTCTTGTTTATGATCGATGTGGGATATCCTTGTTGGATTATAAACTTGATTTAATCCAAACTAATTTGGAGGCTATTAAATGTGTTAGTTGGGAGTTGTGGTTAGATGGATGTTGTGGTTAATAAATGTGTTAGTTGGGAGTTGTAATTAATAAATGTATTAGTTGGGAGTTGTATCATTCACCTATAAATAGGAGAGTTGTTTAGTTGTTTTTCATCAAGTAGAAGTAAGAACTTCTTAAGAGAGAAAAGAAGAAAAAATAAGAGTGCGTTGTAGTGTTGTATTTGAGTGAGTGTGTTCTTGTAATATTTTCCTTGAGTTTAATCAAAGTTGTTCTCTTGAGTGTTATATTTCCAACAACTTGATCCCGACCCTTAGACACTGTAGTGTTGATCACAAACATGGCAGCTTTTAGTTCTGCCACAAAGCTGTAGGTATTATCTAACAGGAAAGAAAAACAGTGAAGAACCTTTCCCTCTCATCATGGAAGACTCCACCATAACCTGAAGCACCCGGAGAACCAAAGAAAGAGGCATCCGTGTTGCTTTTAACCTAGCCAGTAGGAGGAGGTATCCACCGAACTGCAGAAATTTTGGGAGCTGTCCAAAGCCTAGTTTGAAGGCTAAGATTCAACAAAATATTCTATTCCACAGTTGAATTCCCTATTGAACCGCAACCTACTTATTCTATTCTTCGAAGGATGGCCCATAGCCGAAAAAGCGTGGCATTAATGTGCAGGTTTTTTCCCTAAAAAATGCATTCATTTCTAGTGTTCCAGATTAACCATATAGAACTAACTACTGCTGGATTCCATAAAGATGGAATTTTCAAGCTCAACTTAAAAGAGATAGTAGTAGTAATGACCTTTAGATTTAATGAAAGATCTATCCTCCTTCCAAACAAAGAGGAAATAGATTACCACAATTGTCTGGCGAAACGACATCGAATAAAAAGATGTACTTTACTTTCCTCAACCACTAGGCAAAGAGCACATCTAGAAGCAAAGTGGAAACCTTTCCATTTTAAAACATCACGTGTTGCGACATACCCCATGTAGACTTTCAAACAAATGATGTGAGGGAGCAATAGATGAGTGCAAAAATTTATGATAAACCAGGTTAATTACTTTAGGAGGATTTAACCAATGACAAAAGAGCTTGATCGAAAAAGAGCCATCTGAGGAAGTTTCCAAAAACAAACATCATTCTCATCTTCTGTTATCCCAATAGTATTAATTTGATCAATTAAATCATTTGGTAAACCTTCCGGCAAAGAGTTCCAGCCCTCTTGAGAAAGAAAATCATTAACAACCTCCTTATTCCTTAACCTAGCAGCCCGGTTGAGAATTTTTTTTTTGAATAAGATTAGGGCCAGGAAGAAAGAAGCGAGGGTGACATTAGTCCCTCAGTGAAAGCGCCATTTACGGCCCACACCCGAAGGCAGGCCAAGGAACTAACACCATGGGGGGACCCGCCCTACCCCACTACTAACAACCCCCTAAAAATTTATTAATAAAAAAGAAAAGTAACAGAAAAACATCCGAAACAAAAAGAAGAGAAAAAGCTAGTCTAAAAGCTGAACTAACAAGACTACATGAAGCGAAAGAAACAACGCCCACTCAAATCATGAGCAAACAAGGAAGAGCAGAAGCTCGGTATATGATCCCAACATCTATGGTTCTCTGATAACCTACCAAAAGCGGCTAAAGAATCAGCAATACCATTTCCTTCTTAGTAAACGTGGCTCATGACAAAATTCATATCCCTTAGATAATTAAGACAGCCTTTCCAAGAGTTGCGAAGGCACCAAGGAACCAGCATACTTCTAGTCTTGAAAAGTGTAGAAACATAGGTTGAGTCACTCTCCAACCAAATATTAGTCCAGCCCTTAGAAGAAGCCAACTCAACCCCATAAATGGCAGCCTTCAATTCAGCAATATAAGAGTAAGTAACTCCAACGGGAAAAGCAAAACAATGGACCACCTGACGAAGATGATTCCTTACAACCCCACCATAACCTGACTCTCCTGGAGCACCTGCTGAAGAGGCATCTGTATTGATCTTCAGCCAATTAATCGGAGGAGCTGACCAACGAACCGGAATCCCAAAGAATTCCAATAGAATTTTGCGCTCAACCAAGGAATTCCAAGTATTCCCCAGCCCAAACAAATCTGTTCGCCTAAGGACTGTCCAAAGCTGCCTCAAACAATGATGAATATTAGGCAGAACGTTATTAAAAATGGCGTTGCAACGAGTGGTCCAGATAATCCAAACTGCATTGACCAAGGCCAAGTTCCACAAAAGCTGAATTTGAGAACTAAAATGATGAACCATTGCTGAAGAAAAGACCATAGACAAATCTGCTCCAACATCAAAAGACCAGCCAATAAAAACATTATAATTTTCCAAATTTGAACCGAGAAAGGGCAGCTCACAAAAAGATGATCTTTATTTTCACAACTATCCTGCAAAATGAACAAATAGAAACAATGTTAAATCCCTTCCGAGCAAGAACATCATGAGTTGAGATGTAACCCGTGATTGCTTTCCAGCAAATGATTGAATGAGAAGGTGCAATGGTCGAGTGCCAAATGCGTTTGAAGATCTCCATGATTCCTGTCGAAGGAGATAGCCACTGGTAGTATAATTTTGCACTAAAGTTACCATTTGTTTGAAGGCCACCAGATGCAAAGATCGCCCTCATCTGTTGAACAAGAAACCGAGGTAATACGCTCTTGTAGATCTGCCGGGATAGAAGCTGGAAGAGATGTCCAAACCCCATTTAAAACAAAATCCCCTACTTTATCCATCAACGGCAATTGTTTCTCCCTATTCAACCCCAAATGATTCGCGATAGATAGTTTAATCCAATCTGAATTCCAGAAATTCAGATTTGAATTCTCCCCAATGGACCAAACAATATTATCACGCACAGAACTATAAATCTCATGGATAGAGCACCAAACACTTGAAAATGAAAGCCAAATATGGTGAACATCATTGGAGATAAACCTCTTCTGAAGTAGATTAAAGCATAAACTATCACCACAAATGATCCCCCAAGCTAATTTTGCCAAAAGCGAAGTGTTAATATCTGTTATTTTCCTTAAACCATGACCTCCCACCATTGTTGGAGTTGAACAAATCTTCCAAGGTGCAGCAACGAGTTTCCTCTTGTCAATAGAGTCGGTCCAAACTGTAGAGAATTGTCATCGAAAACATAACCGCGTCGGCGGAATTACCGGTTAAAATTTTCTCGAATTCGAATAGGATCTTCTCAAGAACCATTGATAGGGTTTCAAACAAATTTATTTACATAATAAGAACTTACTTGAAAAG
>CATIWQ010334325.1:0-23322 GCA_949673415.1 Euphorbia schlechtendalii | reverse complement strand
ACTCGTTGACACCTTGCAAGTACCTAATGGAAGCCCGTTTCACATGCATCCAACTCCGGTCCATTGTCTTTTTATATAATCTATCTCAAAAAGGATAGGTGAATTTTAGTTTTATTATAAGTACACTTACGATAACATATGTCATTATGTTCCATATGTCATTTCATATTACAAAGAAATGAAAATGTCATTATGTTCCATAGTCTTTTCACACACACACATATTTATGTCCCCTGTTACATACTAATTTAGAAATTCTTAGATGCTAAAGCAAAGACTATATATTATAAATTGCAATATATAAACTAGCAAATTTACAGTAAACCCCTAATACAAGTCCAAAACTTTCAACATATATCTCAACATCATCACAATCATCAATCTTAAGATAAAAGAGATTAAGCTTCTGTTAATAGATTTTATCGATAGAAAAAAACTACTGTTTTCACCTAATACATTTTTTGTGCACACTCAATTCACACAAAATCATTATGAAAAGGTAAAAGAATAGATTAAGACAGGATACATTTTATTATGCAAGACACAAGCAACATCGTAATAAAAAGAATTGAATATATAAATGCATTTGATATCACATCACAGCACAAAGTTCGTCTATAAATAACCAAAGCATATCCTTCAAAATTACCTGGTTGGCAGAGCTTCTGCAGCTGACAGATTAGAAGGAACTTGACCGAATTGAAGCTGGTCCTAAATCGAGCTAGAGAGCAAAGACCTATGTTAAGAGTAAAACATAAGATTTCAATTAGGTTAAAAGCTTGAACAAACCGGCCACATACCTAGAAAAAAAGAAAGAGGAAAGAAAGTGGACGAGCGGAGAAGCGACGAAGGCAGTGGAGCGACGGGATGCGACGGAGGTGGTGGAGTTATCGGAGACTATAGCAGTCAGAATGGTAGAGGTTTATGTGTACGAAGAAATTGGGGAATTATAAAAGGATATTACAGACGGTTCATACAAGAAGATCGTCCGTAATAAGTATTTCGGATGGTCCATACATAATGACCGTCCGTAATAACATTATTTATAATTTTTTATGGAAAGGCATTGCGGACGGTTATTATATAATAACCGTCCGTAATACCTGTTTTTCATTGCGGACGGTTGGTTCAAAATAACCGTCCGCAATACTACAATACGTACAACAAAAGGCACATGTATTACAGACGGTTTGTTTTTAACAACCGTCCGGAATACTTTTATATGTATTTCGGACGGTTGTTACGTAACAACCGTCCGTAATAACAACCTCCGTTTTTTTTAATGCTCAATGCAAACGGTTACTTGTAGAACCCTTCCAAAAAGTACAACCCTATAGGCCCTTTTTCCACTAGTGAGAGTTTCACAAGTAAATATATAGATTTCTTATAGTAATTTGAGGGCTGTTATAAATTAGATCCAACATTGTTATTGTTTTAATTGCAGTTGTATGCTTATGTGTACCCAATTGTAATGCATTTACATAGTATAAAACTATATGTTTCAAGCTTATCTAGCTATATAATAACATATTTACCCAAAGAAAAGCTATATAATAACATTGCTCTTATAAAACACTGTAATATCAGTTGTTTAGCAATATTAAAAGCAAACCGCGCCAGATAAAAGGTGAAACAAACACATTCTAAATTATACTTCTGAATCAAAAGAAAACTTTGTTCCTATCTACCTCTTTTGTTTTGATAATAATGTAACTAAATAAGATGCCAAAATGAAAGAAAATTTTGGGAGACAAATAATTTGAAAAACTAATAGTGGTTGGTTATGCAAAAAGAGTTTTGTTCTTTCTATACTAATCATGTTTTTGAGGAATATACTAATCATGTTTGATGTAAGTAAAAAGAGACAATCTTGTTACAGTAATATCAATGTTCGTGAAATAATTTTTTATTAAAATCCTACTGTTTAAGATTATTAGACAGAGTTTATCAAGTGAGAAGCTAAGTATGAAACATGTCTTAAATTATTTTTCTATTATGAAGAATATTTTTTAGATTATTTTCTTCTATGTGAAACAGTAGATTATACTGCTTGTTCAAATATTTTGATCTTATTTAATGATAAAATACAGGAAAATTACTCAGAGCATGGGTTTGTGACATGCCTTATTTTCTTTGTCCATGTATTCAACCATTGAAAGCATTAATGGTAGAACCAATTAACTGCAAATTGAATTAAATTGAAAGGATGTTAATACGTGTCCAATATTTCTTTGTGTTGTTTTGAAAATAACTTAAATGATCATAACGAAGAAAATTGATTAAATTGTTAAAAAATTAGTTTCAAACAATCGACTTTACATGAACTTTATATTTACCAATTAAAATAATGACACATGAATTTTAAAATTTAAAATAAAGTAACAAATGTTTATTTTACTTACATTTTTGTCAAAATTACGTTTGACCATAAGTATGACAAGCTATCAATACCAAGTATAATTCATTAACTTTTTAAATCTTTTTTATCTTTTTCTTTTACTATTCATCTAGACATTTCACCTTACTCACTTCATTCTTTTTTCATGTATTCACCAAAATCAATAAAAAATTTGCTACACGGTTCAAATAATTAATGTATCATTAATTTGCTTTATGATCCAGAATAATTGGAAAATAATGTCTCTTATTTATATGAAAAATGGTAAACTTAAATAACATGTCGTGTAATTTGATTGTTTTACAAAAAAAGTCATTATGAATTTTTTTTGGTAAAAGGATGATTGTAGTTATAAAAGTTTGTGAAAAAAGGAAAAATATATTTTCATTAAAAACAATAGTGTTACCAATCAAACATAGTTTGACTGGTACATCTTCAAAGTGGTTAGGTTGATCAGGGTTCGAATATTGACACCTGCAATTGCTTAAAAAAATTAAAAACAATAGTGTTGCAAGAGGCATTTCAATCAATTCAACATTCCTATAATTTAACTATATTATTTAAGAATTATACATAAAAAATTTGAGTAATTTCCAAAAAATCCTTCATTTCGTTATAATTTTTTAAATGTTATAATCATTTTTAAATTTAAAAAAATATTTGAACTTCTAAGAAAATTCTAAAATTTATTATTGAGATGTATTATATTTTTATTAACTAAACTGCAAAAAAATCAGCTCAAAATAGATAAGAACATCCCTCTTCATGATGTAATTAGAAATTAGAAATCATCTTTAACTTTTGAAACCATAAGCACCATTTTAAAAAAAATTCAACAATGAATTTTTTTTACAAAATAGTCAAACCACACCTTAAAATATCAAATGAAGCATGTGAATTAGCTTGTGACTACCTTTTGAAGCTCCATTAAATTTCTTTGTTTTGAAAGAAAAGGAATAAAAGCTCATTAAATTTAGACATTTCAATTGAAATATATTTTATATAGTAATAAATAACAATCGCCTAATTTTTATCATTTTCCGATTAAAAAATATAGTTTAACTAATATGGTAATAAAATTTTGCACAATAACAAAATACCATGCATTCGAAAATAGAAACTGCAACAAAATTCAAATCAAGCACATGGAACTACAACACGTAATCTAAAAATTAAACGCGGAAACAGCCTTTAAAAGCTCCATCAACATTAATTGACAGTACTCCAAATTCATACATGACGACGTCATTCTCAATGGACCCTCATTCAGGTTCATGGCAACAATGGCAACTAGAAGTACGTCCAGACCACAACTTCAAAACTCTATGTGCCAAAGAATGTAATTCAGTTCCTTTGAACAAGAACAATCTCGACCAAATTTGCAATAGTCCTTGTATCTTATTGTGTCCTTCTCTCTGTACACCATTATTTTCTCATCCTCCATTTCACCCAAATCCTCCAATTCCCCCTCTAATTCCACCCAGAAACCTAGCCCAAACCGATTTGATTGCGACCGTTTTGACGATGATTGCATGCATGCTTCTTGCTGCATTTATTTCCAGCATTTTCATCTACTTTGCGGCAAGACTGAGAAGTAAAAGAAGGACGAGAAGAACCCCAGCGGTTTACTTTGATGGTTCCCCAGAGGATGATAGTATCGAACAAGGGCCTGGAACGGTCCATCACATTTGGAACTTAAACGCTGTTGGTCTTCAACAGTCTGTGATTGATTTGATTACTGTTTTTAAGTACAAGAAAGATGAATTGCTTGTTGAAGGAAGCGAGTGCGCTGTTTGCTTGGGTGAGTTTGAAGAAGACGAGAGTCTTAAACTGTTGCCCAAATGTAGCCATGCATTTCACGTGCCTTGTATTGATACTTGGCTGACTTCTCACAAGAACTGTCCCCTTTGTCGCGCTCCAATTGTAATCGATGGTTTTAATGCTCAGGTGGGCCTAGTGTTGGAAATTTTTACAGATTCGAGTTCAAGTTCGAGTTCCAGTGGCAACCGAGTTATGAGGCGGCAAGAAGGCGAAGAGGGGACAAGTGAAGCGAGAAATGTAGGCAATTCGGGTATTACGAACCTCGAAAACGAGGTGAAGATTATGAAGAAGTCAGTGTCGTTGGATTCCTATTCAGGTCAGGCGGTTCGGAAAACTGTTGGGAATGTTGTTGCTGGCGGATCTCAATGTCTGATGTCGCAACTTAAAGATTTGAAAGAGAAGAATATTTTGAGGTGTGGGAGTGTAAGCTTTCGGAAACTGACGAAAAGTTCATCGTTAGGGCATATGTTGCAGAAGGGACCTATTTCGATGAAAAGGTCGTTTTCATGCATAGGAAAATCTTCGTCTTCTTCATCTTATTCAATGAGACATAGTAAAAGCTTTGACTCGATCCTTCCGTTGTGAGTGGAAAGCTTTCTCGTCTTTCAGGTGTTATATTCATATGGTATTGTAGGAGGGTTATGATAAAGATTCTTGATCAAGAATTTATAAGAAAAACTTTTTTTTTTGGTAGTTTCGTGTTCTAGTTACGAATGCAACATATATCGGATTCGGTTTGTATGGGAAAAAAGTAGAGTTGTGTTAGTCATAGAATTTCACAGGTAAAAAAATATATAGATTTCTAACAATAACTTGAGGGCCGTTATAAATTAGTTCCAAAGCTGTTATTGTTTTAAGGGCAGTATTGTATTCTCATGTTCTCTTGTAATGCATTAAGTAAAATAGAATAAATGTCTGATACATCGATAGTCCCTCAACTTAATAATTCAAATTGTATACTACCATCTGAATTTGAAAATGTCTCCATTACCCTTATAACTTGCGGAAGTGTACTAGTTAGAGATTTAAAGTCGTTTGATGAAATCCACAATGGAAAAATGATTTTTATTTTAAATACAATGCAACAAATTTCAACCATTCATAATAAATAGATGCTTTATATCACTTTAACTTTAAAAACTTCACGTTTTATTTGGTTTTCACCACGAGGTGGTCGTGGATGAATCTAAATTATGAGCGGCGCCTTTAAGCCATGTTTACATGATCACATCCAAACTAATCCCCAATCGCACAATTTGCGAGTGCCTCGAATGATAGGATACTGACTTCAAGATTTAAAATTGTTTCATACACATTCCCAGGATTTTAAGGATGGACCAGCCTCTACTGCTAAACCACATCCTTGGGATTACGGATTTACAACTTTAGAGATTATTAATCTCTCTCTTAAGGATTTAGATCATATCAAGCGTTGATATTTAAAGTATTTGTTAGACGGGACCTAATTTAATATATTTCATCCATTTAAATTTAATATGGTTTAGATTACTTGAACTTTTAAATTTGTATCAATTTAAAAGTGAAGGTGGGAGGGACACAATATTCTTTCGGAGGTTTTTCAAAAGATATGTGAAGGTGGGAAGTCATGTGTTCAATATCCATCCCCTTCAAAGATCCATATTCCTGAAAAAAATTACAAATTTAAAATTTGAAAAATATAAACCCCTTGAAACTTAAGGAGGAAGAAGTGCATTTTACCCTTCTTCATCCTCCCCATCCTTCGATTTTTTCTTACTTTCTTTTTCTAATTTAGTTTTGTGTCATTTTTCGGTTTTTTCTTACTTCCTTTTTCTAATTTAGTTTTGTGTCATTTTTTGGCTATATTCTGCCCGAGTTGTTGCAAATAGATCGACTTTCTTTTGATGATTTATGCATCAGGTGCTTAATTATTTTCGGATTACCTTTTTTAAACTTTGATGCACATGGGGGTAGTGATCTTATAGTAAGCTTTTGACTGAAGACGGTGTGGTGTAAATCTTCATATTGCACATGGTCGTAGTTCCTAAACTTGCTAAAAGTGTACCAGATTGCCACTTGAATGCACGTAATTTGTTAGACTTTTCAAAAAAATTCATTCTTTTGATTTTTCTTTATCCGCCCATTAGTTAACACTTGATGTTCAAGCGACGATTTGGTGCACTTTTAACAAGATCGATAGGCTATATATAAGTTATGATGAACAATTGAAAGCTCAAGGATAGCTGCCAAAGTGTCAATTACAGAGATATATTTAAATTGTACTTATTAAGTATTATTATATTTAATTTTTTTCTAATTGGGCAATTTTGGCTAGAAGAAATATTTTTTTTTGAAATAATTTCCAAGTGTCGTCTCAAGTTTTCTGTCACGATCTGGGCTTCCTCTCGGATTTTCTGCAGCATACTTGCCTTTATCCTTGCCTCATCAGCCCGTCTCTCCTCAAGCTTGGAGTAATCCTCTAGTGAATTGGTTGAAATGTAACGTAGATGCTAATTGTTTAAATCGAGAGACCGTATCGGTCATGGATGCATTCTCAGAAATTCTACGGGTGATGTGCTAGCTTCTAGATCGCTGATTCTCTATGGAGGCTAGAGTTCTCGCCGAAGCCATACGCTGTCGGGAAGCTCTTAATTGGCTAAAGAACAACCCCTTCAACCGAGTTATCGTGGTGCTTGATGCGTTGAATGTCGTTAATGTTTTGAATAATAATTAACGTATCTCTCTTCGATAGGTCTAGTCTTATAAGATTGTAGAGACTTGATTAGCCATCTTTCTTTAATTCGGTTTAGTTACATCAGAAGGTCTCCGAAACACGTTGCACACTTGTTAACTGGAATAGTTGATTTTTCGACAATTAGAAGGTTGTGACTGGTGATCATTTTCACATCTATCTTTATTTAGAGCTATTTTTTGACTTCTATTCTATGTTATTAACGTCCTCTTCAGTCAACAATAATTAATTATGAGTATATTAAATAACGATTATATCAAATCAGATGGAATAACATTTCTAATTAAAGATGAATAATCGTGAAGTCAAGTCTCATACATGTTGAAGAAACAGCTGCTCTATTTAATAACTATGCAACATGCATGATTCGTAAATCGATTAACATAGACAATTCAAAAACTACTTTAAACATATTACCGGATTAAAACATTGGACTAAAAAAACCACAAAAAAAACATATTGAAGTTACTTTTACACAAGACAAACAAGTCATGGCAAAATTTATTAAAAAAATAAAATTATAAGAATTTATGCATACACCATAAATTAACAACAACTATTGTTGTAAGTCTAAAATGATATTGCTTGAAGGAGTCAAATATAAATGCCTACTCCGAAAGATCAACTAGTATCTTGTTAAAATGTAGATGAAGACCAACTCATGGCTCAAACTATCACCATTGAGATGTCTATCATTAGAATAAATTAGTTTAATAATTTTAAAATTATTATTTTATGTGGCGCTTATCGCACCAACACCAATTCTGCACCAAGGAATTTGACTATCATGCTAAATGATGATTGCTATATAGTGTTTGGACTCAACGAAATTTTATACCGATTACATATTCAACCTGGCTCGCGTACCTGGAATTTTTTATCATTGAGAATTTTTTCCATTCACATCATTCGAGCTCAAGATCATCCTAAGCAATATCGAACAACTTACATCTTGAATCAACCATGTTAATTATACACAGTTAATAAATTGTTAACTTAAAGTCTTTTAATCTATAACTTTATGGTTTAAAATAATACATATACATGAATTTTGTAGCTCCTAACATAATGATAAATGAATTTCAAAACTTGACATGGTGATTATACCAACTTCATATTCTACTAATGGTGAAAATTTAACTTTGACCTAAAATCACCTTTGACCTATTTTAAATGTGTAAAAGTTTATTATATTACCTATTATCCATTTAAAATATTTTATATCGATCAAATACATAGTTTACACCATCAACTTGGTAAAAAAAAATCATGTGTCATTCCAACATTTCCTTTGTGCAATCTAACACCCTCAAGTTGGCAAATTCGTACAACATAACCCTCCAAAACAAACTCCACCAATCTCATGTCAAAGAGTGCACTCCACTCGCGATGACATGTACGATTTCAAAAATTTCAACAAATCAGAACGTGCAGAAATTTTACATGGAGCCGGATATTCTAGAATACCCTGCTCCATTACAAGACATAAATCCTATTGCTTGAAAATAGGGACACGTGTAATGCACTAGAGCATAGTATTTTAGAATACCCGATTTCATATAAAAAATCTGCAGACTGTGACAGATATGCAAACTTATTATAAATTAAATCTAAACAAAAAACAAAAACGCATCCCTTCCAGATTCATTCTCTACAACATACATTCTAAATCCAATTCAACTTTTAACCAAGCACAAAATCAACTAGATATATCCCACCCCTTTTATCAATCACACTAAATCTTTGTCAAAATTCAATTCTCATTTCAATTTCATGAAAAACAACCAATTTCAACATAAAATTGCCCATTTAAGAACTTATTCTTTATAAAAATGTAGTCAACCTGAGAAAATATCATAACTCAAAAACTCACCCAATTCCATCTCCAACCATATGTCTTCTCTCTTATCCGGTAACCACTGAAAAATATCCTGCAAGCTCTCATCGCCATCAACTCTTGCTGCCCAACTCTCACTTGATTCCGCTCAGCGACCTCTTCAAATTTGGCTAGTTTCAGGTTTATTAAAATAAAAAATTGAAATTGGAGATCGGATTGATTAAAGGAAAAACGAAATTGAACCTTGAATTTGAATTGGAACTCGTTTGCCAGAAGTGCTCGTCAGCGGAGAGGGTGTGAAAGTTGAAAATCCTTGAAGGATGTTTAATGAAAATTTAAATAACAAATTGATGAAAGAAAAAGAAAAAAGAATCAATTTAAAATTTACGAAGAGAAAGAAATGGGAAGAGGGGAAGAGAGAGATGGAGAGGAAGAAGAAGATGATGAAGAGAAAGTGGAGGGAGGGGATTTTTTTATTTTATTAATTTATTTCAGTTTTTAGGGTCAAAATTAGAACCAATTCATCAATAAAATCAAACCTCCCCATGTCAGCTGCACGTCAGTTTGAGAGGGTTACGTTGCACGAATTTGTTAACTTGATAGTTTTTAGTTGCAGATTGAGGTGACATGTGAATTTTTTCTCTACTTGGAAGGTTCAAACTACGTATTTGACCTTTTATTTCCGATTTCATTCTCATTTAGATCCGTGTACTCTTTTTTTTTTTTTTATCTCAGTTCACTCAAATCCACTGTCATCTCAATTCCACGTCCACTCCAATCACAGTAGTAATGGCAGATTTAATTCAAACCGTAGGTTATTCTAATGGTAAAAGAACCTTTTTTTTACAAGAAATAAAAATAGCAAATATTTATTTATTGTTGTTTCCTTGTCAAAACAATCTATTCTATCAAATTCCGCAATAATATTGTGCACAATAAGCATTCAAAGCAACAGCACAATAAGCATTCAAAGCAACAACAAAAAAATTCAAACCCATGAAAATTACAATGAATTCAACCACATCAAAGCTAACACGAAACTACTGTAACTTTAAAAGCTCATCCAAATTAAATTGCCCAATTGACAAAATATTATGTTTAGCAATAAATGGCAAATGCCTATTATTTAATAAAAATCTGTTGTCCCAAAAATGGTATCTTCCTTCCATATCTTCATTTCATTATTTAACATGTGTAATTATTTTCTTATTTTTCTATTGTTTATAATTTCTCTTTCCTATATATCTTTTCTCTCTCATAAAAATGGATTACATATTAAATAATGAACGAAGAGCTAATGAATGGGACACCGTTTAAAGAACATCATATCTTTTTTACTTTTTTTAATCATTTTCATATTTAAATTAAATTGCAACAATTTTGCAAATTCGGCAATTGAATTTTGCACAATAACAAACTTTGCATTCGAAACTACAACAAAATCAAATCAAGCACATGCATGCTTAAAGTTAAACGCGTTAAATAAACTCCCTTGGAAAAATCCATTGATATTACAGTAAAAATTCTACCACATTTAATGCTCCATTGACTGCAGATTCGTATAAATGGCTCCATTCTCAATGGACCAAAAATCACGGGCAAAATGGGAGTTAATATCATACAGGAACACAATGTGAATGCTTTATGTGATAACCCGCCTTTGAATCTCCAAGGCATTTGCAGTGATTCTTGTTTTGAATTTTGTCCTTTTCTCTTTGAATCATTAATGGATATTCTCCTCCAATTCCCCCAACGCCCCCAATCCCTCCCATACCTTCATTAATTCCAACCACAAACATAAGCTTTTGCCTATGAGTTTCGAAACTTTTTTATCGTGTTTGTTCCTATAAATTTTGCTGGATTTACTTTTTACATTTTTATTAATTTTGTGAAGAAACTGGGAAGGAAAAGAAGGCCGAGACGAACCCCAGCGGTTTACTTTGATCCCCCAGAGAAATGAGGGCGATTCGGGTTTTTCAATGCCAAGTGGAGAAGAAACTACGTGTAAAAACACCGAAACAAAGTTGGATTCCTATTCATTTCGATGTTGAATTTTGAAACTTAAGGATTTGAAAGATAAGAATGATTCGATTAAATAGGCCGAGCAGTGATAGTGCTAGCTTTCGGAAACTGATGAAAAAATCGTTTTCATGCGTTAAAAAATCTTCGTCTTCTTCACATTGGACAAGACATAGCAAAAGCTATGACTCGATCCTTCCCTTATAAGTAGAAAGCTTTCTCGCCTTTCGGGTATATGTAATAGATATACTAATGCAGGGTTGTAATAAAGATTTTCTGATCAAGAATAAAAAAACATTAAATATGTTATGGCAGTTTAGTTTTATTTACGAGTGCTACATTGGATTTGGTTTGTACCGAAAATAAACTAGAGTTGTGTTTAACATAGAGTCCATAGATAGATTTCTAACAATAATTTGTGGGCCGTTATAAATTACATCCAACATTGTTATTGTTTTAGGTGCAGTTGTATACTTGATTATGTCTATTGTATTGCATTTACATAGAACAAAACTATATGTTTCGAGCTTTTCTTATCTAGCCATATTATAATATTGTGATAAAGAAACCCAGATGTCCAATGGTTTTATCATCAGTGTTTTAAAAAGTGTTAGGCGTTAGTCGGGCGGTCGAAGATGAATTGGGGTCTATGCGAACTTAGGCGCTAGACGTAGGCAGACGATAACCCTCAAAATAGCATGTAGGCGGGGCCTAAGCGGAATCTAGGCAGGGATTTTTAAAACAGTGCTTATGATGCAGTGCAGTATCAGCTGTTTTAGCTATTAAAAGCAAACGACGACAGATAAAAAGGCTAAAATTCTACTTTTGATATCTACCTCTTATTTTTATAATAATTAAACTATATCAGATACCAAAATGAAAGAAATTTTGATGAGAGTGAGAAACAATTTTTAAAACTAATAGTAATTGGTTATGCAAAAAAAAAAAGTTTATTTCTTTTCAAAATTAATGATATTTGATGTAAAGTAAAAAGAGACAAACTTGTTAAAGTAAAATAAATGTTCTGATATAATATTTATTTTAAGATCTTACTGTTTAAGATTATTCGAAAAAGAGTTTATATCATATAAGAAGCTAAGTATGAAGCATGTCTTAAATAACAAATGATTTTTTTTGTAAGAGCAATTTAATTAATTTATTGTTTTTCTAATATGAAGAATAATTTTTAGATGATTTCTTCTATTTGTCCATGTATTCAACCATTGAAAACATTGAAGGTCGAACCAATTAACTGCGTGTTAAAAGATTTTGATCTTACTTAATGATAAAATATAGGAAAATTACTCAAAGCATGGGTTTGTGACATACCTTATTTATCTTCTTTGTCCATGTATTCAACCATTGAAAACATTGAAGGTCGAACCAATTAACTGCAAATTGATTGAAATTTACGCGCCGTCCAATTTACTTTGTGTTGTTTTTAACTTATTTAACCAAAAAAATACCGATTGAAACCAACCCCATGTCATACTTTGCCAAATAATTGGAAACAAATTATTTTCATATAAACAAGGTCATATTCGATATGGCTATCAGTTTCTTCAATTATATTGCTGAAATTCAATAAATGCACTACTGTAAGAAAAATGTCAATGATCTTGTTAGACTGAAATCCTAAACTGTAAATAATGTACAAAAGGAAACAATTTCTTTTCATGTTTTCTTGGTTAAAATTTTCATTCTCTTGTCTAAAGCCAACTTCTGTAAACAAAAATGTAAATTCTCTTCACAACTTGGCCAACCGTAAAATATCCAAGAAAAAGCAACACCAAAAACCCGAAATACGAAAAAGGCAAACTAGCAAATCCCATGAATTTCCCCACTATGGTGAACGGAAACGAAATCCCGACCGCCGAAATCAAAACCGTCGAGAAAAGCACCGGCCACGAGGCCGTCTCTTGAACGAAAGGGATTTTCTCGGTCCGAATCAAGTGAAAAATCAAAGTCTGCATCAAAAGCCCTTCAACGAACCAAGCGGAATGAAAAAACTTATCGTAAGTCGGATCATCGCTCCCGTAATACAACAAAAGGAACAAAAGATTCGAAATATCGCAGAGAGTACAAACCGGGCCGTTCCACAACACGAACTTGGCCAACCCTTTCTTCGACCATTTCTGCGGAACCTTCACGTAATCTTCCTCTAGCTTATCCCACGGGATCGCGATTTGACCGACGCTATATATCAACGTCTGCGTCAATAGCTGCCGCGGCGTCAAAGGCTCGAAATCTAGCAGCAGAGTTGCGATGAGGATCGAGAGGACGCTGCCTACATTAGCGACGACCGACATTTTGATGTACTTCATGGTGTTGCCGAATGTCGAGCGGCCATGCTCGACGCCGGCGACGAGGACGTTGAGGTCTTTCTCGAGCAGGATGATGTCAGCGAAGTCTTTCGCGACTGAGGCCCCCGAGTCGACCGAGATTCCTACGTTGGCGGCATCGATGGCGAGCGAATCGTTGACCCCGTCGCCTAGGAAGCCAACCACGTGGTCTCCCAGTGTTTGGAGGGATTGGACGACGCGAAGCTTCTGAGTCGGGGTGAGTCGAGCTAAGACCGTGGCTCGTTTGACTGCCTCGTGAAACTCGGCTTGGTTGAGTTGTTCGAGGTCCGGTCCGGTTATGACATGGGTGCTTCGGATTCCTAGTTCTTGGCAGATTCTTACGGCTAAGGAAAGCGAATCGCCTGTTAGTACTTTTGCTTTTACTCCCTTCTCGGCTAACCGCCATAGAGCCTGCTTTGCGGAGTCTTTTGGCGGGTCGAAGAATGTTATGACTCCTAAGAACACCATGTCTGATTCAGTGTCCTCTTCGTTAGCGTTTCTTGGATTGCTTGTTTGCTACATTGTTCCAGATCAAAGATGTAAGTATAGAACTCAAACAAACTGGGGCCAGTTTGGGATTACTTTCCGAGATTACTTTTCTGAAAAGCTTAAAATTTCAAGTGGCTGCTGTCACGAAAAGCTCTGGAAATTAGTTATTAAGAGTCAAATTATTTTGTCTAATGCCAAAATATGTCTATCCATTAAAAGTTTGTAAGTGCAGCTTTCAATGATAGCAGCTTTGACAGCAATCCCAAGCAGCTTTGACAGCAATCCCAAGCGGGCACTAAATTGGAGAGTTTGTAAATCGGACATACCTTTTCGAGCTTTTTGGTTGCAACTCCTATGAGCCTCAAACCCTGGTTGCTTAATTCTTCTGTAATACTTAGAATCCTCTGATAATCTTCAGAAGAGAAAGTCGTAATGGCGCCATTACCAGGATTGTTGATAAAAGAGCAGACTTTGATTATTTCTTCCAATGCGCCTTTGGTTACCATGAATCTGCCTTCTTCCTGTTCATGTTCCAATATAACAGATACTCTTCTACGTATAAAATCAAAAGGGATCTCGTCTATTTTCCTGTACTTGGACGGCTGGAATTTGTGCCCGTTTGTGTATACAAACGCCAAAATCGCATCGTCTAGAGGGTACTTCTGATCAGTCTTGAAGTAAGAGTTAAGGAATGCGAAGCGTAAAACGTCTTCTTTCAATGAGCCCCAGCTGTCAAGATGATGAACCACAATAGCACGGTTCATAGTAAGCGTACCAGTTTTGTCCATGCATAGCACATCCCTAATATCAGAAAATGAAGAAAATTTGATTCAATTAAAATTTGATACGTGGCGTTTAAGGGGCAAACTGGTGCATTTTTGCAGGTGAAGAGGTAACGGGACCTTTTCAAAGTTCGGGAAGGCAGGAGGCTATTTGAGTCAAGTTCAGGGGGCTCATGATGTATTTGGTTTACATACAATAGTGAATATCAATCAGAATAGAGAGTTGAGACTTACATGGATCCCATATCGCGCAAAGCAGTTAAGCTTTTGACGATACATCTGTCACGGGCCATAGCAAGGGCTCCTTTAGCGAGACTCGTGTTAACAATGAGGGGAAGCATGTTAGGAGTAAGCGCACACGCAACTGAGAGGCCGAAAAGGACACTCTCGCTCAAAGCAAGAGACTTGAGGTAATAAGCTAGAATTATTATGATCATTACAACAAGCATGATGGATATGAGGACATAGGAAATCCACTGGATGCCAGTGTCAAAGCCATCTGGCGGCTTTTGCTTTCCGATTGTCGAGAACATTGTGCTCATGTAAGTCTTGGATCCAGTTGACACAACCAGCCCAGTCCCACTTCCTGATACTACATTTGTTCCCTGAAACAAGTAGATTTTTACCAAAAATAGTAACTAGCCATATTCGTAGCATTTTGTATGTCCACAATTTTAGTAACAGAATAAAAACCTCAAGGCTGTCACTGCAAGTTTTTTTAATTCTAGTTCATCAGTGGGTCATTTTTTGAGCAAAAGTTCCTAATTTTTTTCTATAACATACCAGTAAGACACTTCTATCTTTGTTATTGAGTTTTTGTAAATTTACAAGGTTAGGGTGTCATTGTTAACAGAAAGATGGTTAAAGAGTCTAAAAGGTCCACTCAATGCTGAGGGGAAATTAGACTTTTTTGTACAATACAAATGTGCTTCTATGTATTATTCCATCATTCAGCTGCAATTTTCTGGCACAAGCATCATATTGAAGACAACTTTGATTTCTACATATTGCTTTACTTCACAAGGGAAGTAGAGGAAGCAGAATTTGTAAAAATTTTCCTCCGTCTTCCGCCAGCACCAGTCTCAATTTGTGAGCTGTTTGTGCATGTCATTTTGGAAATCGCTTGCACTACCGACTCTATAATTCAGTGAATTTTTATAATCATTGGGTTAAAACGAGTTCCCTAATTGAAATTCGGATTCAGGAAAGTCTTGAACTGCGTGATTGTACTCCACCATTATTTATCTTTTCTATGATCATTCAACATGGTTTTAGATGACACTTTGACCAGAATGCTTACATATATCATGTAAGCAAAAGGCTTCCTACACAATGGGAAGGGGAAAATGTCACATGTAAAACACTTCTCTCTGATTTCAAGGGGACTTGCTTTAGAAACTCATAACAAAAACAAAAAAACCGTACCAAATGGGCAAATGTTGACTTTTTAATAAAAAAAAAAGAATGCGCAAACAATCAAAATAATGCCAAAACCATTTCTGAAATCCATAACTGACACATTTGAATGAAATTTCCTTCAAACTTAGGACGGGGGATGCATATTTATGTTAAAATATATAGAACCATTATTGATTATCTATTAAATAGAATGACACTAGAAGGAAATAGCTACAATGGAAGAAAAGCCAGGATTTGTTGCACATACCATGAAGCAAATATTCTTGAGCTCTAGCAAAGGAGTGCTCTGAGTTTCTTTAGTATCCGCAATTTTCTCAGTTGTCCAGGACTCGCCAGTTAAAGAAGACTGACTGTTCAAAGGACATGATGTGATAATTTGCTCTTCAGAAAACAGAGAATCATTTCAAGATATCAATAAAGCATAATTAAGAAAAAAGATGCAAATTTTATATATTCTATACCTTACAAGCATGTGTTTTGACGATAATAGCCTCACATCGCCTGGGAAAAGGTCTCCTGGCTCAAAAATGACAATATCCCCTGGAACAACATCTCTTTGATCAATCTGAACAATCAACTCTGTTTGAACTACTTTACCAGCACACCTTTGTACTTTTACTGGACACCGAACAAAATCATAGAGTTTCATGGCAGCTTTTGAGCTATTGTATTCCTGAAACGTTAATTAAAATTAGCAAAGGCCGTTCATGAGAAATTCAGTAGTCACTGGTTGTACAAACCAACAGAAGCGCCAAACTTACTTGGTAGAATCTCAGGCTGACACTGACAAAAACCAATATAAGCAAGATACATCCATTTGGGTTGTCGCTGGCAATATATGAGAGTGTTGAGAGAACCATTAGAATAATATTGAAAGGATGGAAAGATGCAGTCCATAGAAGATGCCACCAGCTTGGAAATGTATACTGTGAAGGAACATTTGGACCATTTTCTTTCAGTCTCCTCTCAGCTTCTGAAAAGCTCAAACCTGCAAAAAGCAAAAGGAACTTGCCTAATGATATAGAAGCATATTTAGGCCAAGATAATGTATGTTTTTTGGCTAGTTCACAAATGTTATGAAGTGGACAAAAAAGCATCATGACAGTGTGGATTTTTGTTCTCAAAATAAATAAATTTTCTGACTTGAGGAATTAATGTATTAGAAAGGCACTCTAACAGAATTCACATCAATGGACAACTTTTAGTACATCTTTCGGGTGCTAACTATAACTATATGTATTCCTGGTAATCTCTCTAATTTTCGAAAAGTGACCTGATCATCCAATGGAAACAATCACACAAAAAAACTGTGGTAATTCAAAGAAATAAACGATTAATTGTTTATCAAATAGGTATCAGGATTCCGCAGTATTAATAGTTTCGTAAACTAAGTAAACTGTGATATAATATATAACTAGTCTATATGTTTTTTAATCAGATTGAAGCACAATGGCCGTTACCAGCATCTTCAATATAATGGCATGATTCAATGGAGAATCAAGTGACTATTCACAAGAAAGAGTGGGGATTTAGAACTAAGGAAAGGATTACGAGTATCACTTCTAAGGAAAAATGAGCCAAACATCATATCAAAGAAATGCTTTTCCTGTTGAAAAAAACAGTAAAAAGAATTCTGCGATGCCTTTTTCTTTTTCTTAAATGAGTCTTGAAGCTTGATGCTACTACATAAACGAAAAGAATGTAATGACGAATTCCATATTTTACACTTACGTACCATTTTACCTGTCATATATTGATGACTTTAAGCATTCACTTCATTAATCATTTCCTTAAAATCAATATAGAAAGCCATATTGTACATATACACGAGCAAGAAACCGTACAACAATATACTTAAGTACTTCACCAGCTCCATATTTAACACATACCACTAATTCCGCTATTATATCTATATGTACACAAATAGTACTGTAATGAACAATTCAATAACCATATAAAATTGGAAAATTCCTTCTCACAGGAATTTCATCAAACACTTAAAGTTCACAACAATTCTAATCAAATTATAACGCAAACTCACCCCTTTCAGTGGACCGAGTATACTCATAAACCAAATCCTTGTCGGACTGCGCCAATGCATATAACCACGAATACACTTTCTCCTCCTCATCCGTCCTTGATCCCCCATCAACTTTTCCTACACATTGCCATAAATCCATCTCAACAAACCAAAAAATAAACAGAAAAACAAAAGAACAAACCAAGAGGCGCACTTGAAGATATAACATTGTGAAAGTAATCAGATACAGATTTGGCGAATCCGCTGTTCGAACTGGAAGTTTTAGGAGTTTGAACAAGGTTCTGATGAATGGTACTGTAAGAAGGAAGAGAAGTGTTGTTGTTAGAATGGGATTGATTGTTAAAACGGAAAAACGAGAAGATTTTAAGGAATTCCATAGTAAAGGGAATAGCTGTGCTAATTGAGGATTGAAAGATAAAGACAGAGAAGATGAAGAAGGGGAAACAGAGGATAGAGATAGGCTAAAAGTAGACATTGTAAAAACAAGTTAAAGAATCGAAGAGAAGGTATATAGAAAATGAAAAGGGATTAACAAATTTTTATCTAGGGATTGAACTGAGCGTCAACATAATTGAATTTCTGTTGTTTGATTGGGTTGAGATTGTATAAACTGCAGCTACCAGGCTTTAAACGACCGTTAGGTTCAACTGCCCCGTGCTTAATAAAACAGTTAGTCATCTCTTATCCCTCTCTCTCTCTCTTTTCATTTGGGTCGGTTTCTATTTGAACCAGGAATACGTTCAAATTGGGTTTTTTCCACTCATATTTATATTGTTTTTATTCAAAATGTTGCTTTCTTCAATAAATAGATCAACTAACTGACAATTTGTTGGATTTTGTAAAATTTATTCATTTACAAATTATGAAGTTGCACATAACCAAAATTTGTTTAGCTACACACATGTTTACTGTTAAATTTAAGCTTGTAGTTGAAATAGTCAAGGAACCTTACACGGATATAAAAACCTAAGGGTTCGTTTGGTTGGCTAAATACTATTCCGCGGAATAGAAGAAAAACGAATGAAAAAATGTGAAGTGTTTGCCTAGAGTTTGTCATCGGGATGGAATAACTATTCCGAGCTATCATACAACTCATGGAATAACTATTCCCTTCTCGAGGGGAGGAATGGCTATTCTATGAGTTATATGATAGCTAGGAATAGCTATTCCATCCCAACGACAGACTCTAGGAAAACACTCCACCTTTTTTCATTCGTTTTCCTCCTATTTCGCGGAATAGCTATTCTGCTTACCAAACGAGCCCTAAATGTTAAGTGATTTAAGCCATACTCTTAAATATAAAATAGAGCTCAATAAAATCCATCTTTATGATATTTTCAAGGGAAAAGATCCTCGGAGTGATATTTCCTTCATCCTTACTTTAGGTTGTCAATGAACCAAATCGTTCATAAACAGCTCGGTGTTCGGCTCGGTAACAGCTCGACTCGACTCGATTAATAAATAAACAGTTCGTGAACATGATTTTAAGCTCGGATTTTAAACGAGCCGAACATAAACAAGTCACGGTTCGGCTCGTTAACTCGCGAACAAACTCGATTAGAAGCTCGACAAATGTTCATAAACTAGTTCGGTTAATTTTCTACATTACATATTTTATAAACTGATTAATCGCTACCTGCTAAATTAACTTTGTTGGTCTTGAATGACATTTTGATGCTATATTATGCCTTTTGCTATAGTACTTCGTCATTCACAATCATACAGGCTTAAAATGATGTGTTTTTTATTTAATTTCAGTCTTTGAATAATATCTAAATGTTATTAAATTTGTTGGTGAATAAGAATAAACGAGTTCGTTCATGAATATATTAACAACAGTTCATGAACAGAATAACTGAGTTGTTCGTGAACAGCTCGTGAATAAATGAACACTTAAACGAGCCGAAACTTGAATTCAAGATCGGCTCGTATTCGATTAAAAATTAAACAAACGAACACAAACATGTCAGAATTCGATTCGGCTTAGCTCATTTACAGCCCTACTTACCATTCATCAAAAAGTGAATGATCTAGATTAAAAGTTACCTTTCTATAAAAATTTATATTTTAATGCCTGTGAGAGGACTTTAGCCTTGATGTTGATTTCTTAACATCAAAGAAACTTAATCCTATTTTAGTTAGAAAAAGTTAAAAGTTTTATCAAGAAAGCTTAGTTTGGGATTCATTTGAAATAATTTTTCTTCGGTTGTAAGTTTGCTCAACTGCGTATGATTAATTTTTATCAGATTATTAGTATTGTGTTCAATTGTTGGCGTAATTCGTCTAATGAACAGAATTCTCAAAATATGTTATCTTGCATGAATTGCCTTTTCAGAATATAGACAATGGCTTCTTGTGACTCTTATTTTTGTTTAGAGATATAAAAGTTCACAAGTAATCTACTGTTAAATTATTTCATGTGATAATACATAAAGGAATGCATATAGCAAACAACTTTGCATTCCATGAACTGGATATTAAGTGTAGCTTTATCATATAAAGTTACAAGATGAAACCATTCAATTTGATGTCCATTTCATCTAAAAATCAGCCTGTAGATGTACAAAACCGGTCCTCATAATCTTAGATCCACGGTAAAACTGTATATGAATTTATACGTTGAGGCAATTTTAATAAATTTATTGACTATGATAAAATAAAATATATAATTAAGCTGTAATTGAACTAATAATTAACTATACTCATTTATTAACGAGGAAACACAAATAAAAAAACTAAACGAGGAGTAAAAATCATAAAAAATTTAATTGTATGTTTGTGTGTTACTACTTGACTTGTCTATTCAAAAATTTTGAGCATTTGATTGAAAAAGTCAATTAAAATTATTTTTTTGAAGGGATTAAATTATTTTTTCACACTAAAGAAACTAAAAAACTCTGTCACAGCCTTCACCTTCTTCTCCGTGAAGTCAGAGTTCAACCACCAGCTACCGTAGTCGGCGTCAACTCCGTTGCCGTGAAGTTGGAAATCTTTTATCAATTAACATGCCTCTTCTCACTTCCTCTTTTTCTCAACGCTTGAAACAGTGAAAGCTGAAAACTCCATTCGTCTAGTATCATTCACTGTAGAACCAGCTTTAATGAAAATAATAAGATAGGATATTTCTTGTAATTAAATACACAGAGCATAAATGTTATGCTGTTGAAATTAAGATATGCTTGGAAATTTAGAAATTGCTTTATTCAAATCTTTGTTCGGATACAGAGTAACTGAAATTTTAATTGCATGTTTGTGTTGATGAAATTTAGTTAACGATGGAGATGAGCGAGATGAGTTTTCTGAGGAAGATGAGTATTTATAAATGGTACTGCATTTGTGTCTCCTTCTTAACCAATCGGAAAGGAAATTGCATTTCGATTCCGGATCATATCCAAACACATAGGAGAATAAATGTCTATTCCTTTCTATTCCATTCCATTCCTTTCCCGTTCTATATTCCTTTCGGTTACCCTAGTGTCTGCTAATTAGTTACCATTTATCAAGCTGTTGTATATATAATGCTCCTTAACCTTGCGTAAACTTCACTTCTTTGTGATATTAGGTGACACGTGTGCCAAACTATCTTCGGCATGGCCCACACCATCTTGACTCATTTGGATGTTTCTTTTATGTTACAGGCGCATTAATGGTAATTACAGTCAACGCGACACAATAATTGCCACGATGGCTCGACGAGATCTTCGGCAACCTGCCACACGTCATAGCTATGTCCGTGAGACTCGCTAGGTCATGATTTCCACAATCATTGTAATACCAACACCCTCTTACGTATCAGGTAGATAACAAACTTCATTTATTACTACTCAACTACTTCTCTCATCCTCTTTACTAATTTAAGCACCGAAGGATCTCCGTCAGAATTCCTGTCAAAAACTTCTTTGCAGGAAAGCAAGCTCGAAGGGGATCTCCGTCAGAATTCCTGTCAAAAACTTCTTTGCAGGAAAGCAAGCTCGAAGGCCACTGGAGGATCAGCTAAAGGCCATAGCGAACCTTAATCAATCACTTGGAGTACCACTTTGTAACGGAAAGCTTGTTTCTCTCCCAATTAGTTTCATTCTTCATTCAGAAATATCCACGGACAATAGTCTACTAAAAATAACCTTAAACAAGAGTCTAAGCTCATTCCTAGTGAGATGAGTTTGGACAATCTAATTGAAGAATAAACTCGACTAATCTTAACCTGAAATGTCCTAAATAATATCTAAGATGAGGTTGGTTTTGACGTAGAAACAGAAATAATAATTAATATAACAAAATCATATATATTTATTACATATAATCCTAATAAAATAATAAACATAGTTGAAGTTGCTAATTCTTTTTTTAAAGTTTAGCATATGAATTATATCATAAACTAATCTACAATTTTTTATCAATTATTAATTTTATTTATATTTATACAGTATAAGTTTTTTAAGTAAATAAATATTTTAATTATTTTATAAAATATAACTAATTGTTGAGTTCGTATATTAGGCTTGGGGTTTAATAATTTATATAAGTCCAGATCCAAACTCAATTTTTACTTTTTTCATATAGTTGGCCTCTATCAAAATCATGCCCATGTCTACCCTCGAGAAGGAGCATGGTTATCTTAACAATGATACATGCATGTTATTTATACCAAAAACACAAAGCTACATAGATAAATATTTTGAATCATGCACTATGCAAACAAACCGGCCACCAAACAAATTGTGTTACTCTCTTCACAAATAAATTAAGCAATGTTTAAACATCGAGTTTCAACAGAGTCTGGAGTATTGTGTGACAAAGAGAATTTGGCCCAAGCAAAATACATTTATTTAGTAAACTGCTTCTCACTGCATTTCAAGAATATATTGAAACATTATACACCTTGAAGGTAAAGCGATCAAAATAACATCATTAAGGACATTCTTGTACTTAACCCTTGTATCCTGCCTTAATATTTATATTTTTGTGATAAATCATAGACTTTAATGATTGACAAACTTTTAGTTAGTTTGTAGTGACTACCACACGTTCAAAGAAAATAATATTTTTCAAAACAGAGTACTTTTGTTGCATAATAATTAATTGATTAAAAAGACTTCGCTAGCTTTTAAATAATTTTTTTTGAGTAATCTAACACTAACGCCATAGTAATGACTAGAGTATATCTGTGATTCCTTATGAGCGGCGCTAGGTCAACAGTGAGCGGAGCAGGGCCTGTTTTGGCAGACACGGCTGATGGTCGGCGGCAGCCGCCTTGGCCGGATGATGGAGGTGACGGGAACGATGCGAATGACATAGGGAAACGGCAAGATTGGATGGAGGAGGAGGTTGCGGTGCGGGAAAATGAGGGCCATCAACATATTAAATCCTCCTTCAGGGATACTCTAATTGGTGCTCATATTGGCGGTGGTGCTGCAGACGAGGATATAGACATCCCCCTCCTCGA